>KQ086107.1:0-56050 GCA_001020605.1 Schizopora paradoxa | reverse complement strand
GAAGAGTTCACCAAGTGGAGGACAAGCGAGTCTGATGACGAAGGCTGTTCTGCCCGCGATGTCAAGGAACAGTTGGAAGAGACAACAAGAGTGTCATCAAATAGCAGATCGAAGCAAAGAGGTGCGTGTTGCATGACTTACTTGCATCTGAGGTGTTCTTATGAGTCAACTTTAGCCACGTCAGCCCCTGCCCCATCCACCCAGGCTTCCACTCGCAAGCGATCTCATGCACAAAGCTCTCGTACACTTTCAACCAAAGCCATGAAGGTTCGAAAGGCCATGGCTCGTAAAGTCAAGATTAAGCATCGCGACCTCCCTCAGCCCAGTAGACTCCGAAGGCGCCGAGCTCCTTACATCACCAGTTCAGAACCAGAGACGGAGGAGGCTCAGG
Source organism: Schizopora paradoxa (assembly GCA_001020605.1). Taxonomy (NCBI): domain Eukaryota; kingdom Fungi; phylum Basidiomycota; class Agaricomycetes; order Hymenochaetales; family Schizoporaceae; genus Schizopora; species Schizopora paradoxa. Next base: position 55,659 of record KQ086107.1, on the reverse strand, counting down.
CTCTATTCCTGGATTCAGCATCCAATTCTGGAGAAGATGCAGCTTCGGAGGAGAGTGCCATGGTGAACTCTGGCGATTCTGGGATCGCCAACGACAATGAGGGCTTTGATTGGACGGATGACGAAGACCATAATGCAGCATTTTGGGCTGAAGTTGAATTGAAAGAGCGCAAGGACGATCCTGACGCAGATACAGGCTTGGAGAACGGTAATTCTTCTTCCTCAGAATCTGATGACGACAAACTAGAAGTCGAAGATGAGCATCAGCCAACGACAGAACTATCTGCCACTGCAGCTTCAGATGCATCAGACCTGGAAGCTCCTGACGATGCCCTTGCAATACCCTCTGGTACGCAGAAGAGGAAACGTGTGGACTCTGTTGTCCCCCAACCCCGTGTCTACAAGAGGCCGTCATCGCCCGTTCTACCTAGCCCTTGGGGATGATTGAGCAAAATGTCAGTCTTATGACTTTGCGCTTTATTTCTTATGACCTCCCTTGGTTCGTTTACTTGTCACTCCTTGCTCTTTGAACCCCAAGTCATTTTCCCCACTGTCTTGTCACGCTTCAAACTCACGCATTGTTTCAAGTCATCATAATTTCTTGTTGCATTCATCACGTACATATCATTCCTTCTTGCATTCATCACGTACATGTCATCTCTTCTTACATTCATCACGTACATATCTTCCCTTCTGCATTAATCTCCTATACCCCTTCACGTACATATCGTCCCTCCTTTCATTCACATAGCACTGGCATTTCAAGCTTTAACGCATACTTCGTAATTTGTCCCTCCCAATCTCTCAGCTCCTTCTACTCACACACGATCATCTATGACTACTCCTTCATCTTCACCTATGTCTACATTAGCTGCAAGCATCCGTTAATATGATACATTATTCTTTGAAACGCTGATGTGGGACGAATGCCGATTGCCTTGACACTAAGCGCCCTTAGGCGCCCGCATAATGAGAAGTTCGCGCGCGCTATGGAGAAGAGTTTGCGCGCGGTTGAAAAAGTTTGCGCGCCAACTGAAATTTCGCGCTGCAAGGAAAAGGTCGCGCGCATTCAAGAATTTCGCGCGGCAAGAGCAGCAAGAAGAGTTCGCGCTGTATTAAAAGAATTTCGCGCTGTTCGGGACGGCGCGAAAACTTGACCGGACCCGGGCCCCGGGACGGTGTTTTTTCGCGGGATAATAAAAGTGCAACGGGACCACCATAGAGATATTCGCAAGCCTGGGTTCAGTAACATATAGGTAGATATTGAAGAAATCGTTGACATGAGATTATCAGAGACAGCTCCTGACAGAACTAGAGTAAGACGGATTTCGATGTTCCCCAAGCCTCGTTTCTATAGGGAAACGTAACTGCCGTCAGAAATCCGGTGAACATTGAACAACAAATTGCCACATACCGAGCTATTATATTTTTGCACCATTGTAGCGCATCATCCCCCGGGAATGTTGTCGTTTTAAGGTCTTTCCCAACGCGTTCGACAACCTTGAGCTCGCGGAACTCATCCCACTTTCCTCTACCCCTCATTTCCACCAGGTATTCTCCAAGCCACCTTGCGGCAGAGCTCGCTTCCCTTACGTCGACGTCGAAAGTCACCGTATTGAGAGCGGGAAACGCGTTGCCGACAACGCGCGGAGGTTTTTGTCGGTAAAAAATTCCGTCCCGGACGTCCGGTTCAGAGATGTCGAAACGTGTATTGCAGCGAAGGGTAAGATCTTTCAGGTTGGGCAGCATGTTCAGCGGTAGGGCGAGTTTGGCGTGCACCTTACAGTCGCGCTCGCTGTCATCCCAAGGTGAGATTTCGAGGTAGAGTCTTTCGAGCCGTGGAAATTGGTGGATATGGCGGAAGATGCAGCATATTTCTTTGTTGAAATGAAGGATGAAAGCGCCTTCCGCCTCGTGATAGCTCCCAGGTCCGGACTTGTCGTCGCACCCTTCAATCTGCAACTGAATTTCGATGGCGTTGGGAAAGAACAAGGACGAAAAGATTGAACGCTTTATCGCCATAATTCCGTCCGTAGCTTCAAGCTTGAGCGTAGTTTTAATCTTTAGGCGTTGTACGCGCGGAAACTCCAACTTTTCGAGAACAAGAAAAGGGTAATTCTTTGCGTTCAAGAGTTCTACTGCAAGATCCTGTAGGTTGCTTATTTCAGAGATTTCCTTGAGAATGCGTGCCATTTGACTATCGTCGACAGATATGGAAAGGTCGAGGCTGGTGATGTTGACCAACCCGGGGAGTGAAAATGGGAAATATGATTTGACCTCCAAACGACGTAAATTTGGAGTTTTCCACTGGGACCAGTCCCAATTCAGCTGCCGTCTACGATAGTACGTGTAATCCTTGTACTCGATAGAAAGCTCTTGAAGCATAGGAGCGTCCATGCGGTAAAGCATATGCTTGATCAAGGTGTCATATTCACAGCGCCAGTGGCTTTTGTAGGAATACGTGGAGTTGAAGTTCAAGTGAAGACGACCCCAGAACTCCCTGACGGGTAGGAGCTCTGAGAGAATGGGCTCAAAGGTCTGTTCGTTCTTCTCATCGTGAACTTCTATCGTCAAGTTGACCGATAAAGGCAGCCCTTTCGTTCTTGGAAGACATGCGGCAGCCATCTTCCGCGACGAATTCATATTCGTCCAAAAGCGTGGGCAGGCCAACATGACGGAACGGAATCGGCGGCTGACATGAGAGAGTTTGACAGCTGCTCTCCATTTGTGCGAGGTGAGCTTGGTATCTTCTGGTACCGTAAGCTCGATAACGAATCCAAAGATTGCTGCGAGAACTTCGTCGGGGAGCAATGCGATGCCGCACTTGTGTAGGATGGCTAGAAGAGCGTTGGTTTTTTCCTGGAGCGCGGATGCAAGAGAGGATACTCTGGAGGATATGCTTTGCACTTCATCGGCGACGTGTTTGATCGTCTCTCTGTGACCAGGGTTCCTCAGTATTTCCGCGTAACGAAGCGACAGCCTACACAAAACGGCGTTACAAGGTGAGTGAGTCTATATCGCATATCAGAGATACGAAACGCACACTGCATCCACATCCTTCTTTAACTCTGTCGGTAACGCGACTTTGCAGTCTGAGTCAAACCAGTTTGTGACCGAAGCGAAAACATCAGCCCTCGATTTCTCTTCCTTCTTCCTGCGTTCTTCTGAGAAGAGCTTGCGGTCGTCCTTGCGAAGGCGTTTCGAGGCGTTTCGACTCATCGACGATGTTGTTCTGAGGAATCTAAGGTTGAGTTGGGATGAATTGCTTGATGAGCAGGTTGGTTCGTGCCAGTGGCTGTCGTGACACGCGCCAGCTCGGCAAACTCCAAACCGCGTGCAGCTTCGTTCCTACCACCACCAACACCACCGCGCATTCATCTCCCAAATCTCCAAACGAGTGGTTTCGTACGGCTTGAAGAAGGAGAGACGTTGAGGATGGACGACCAAAACAGAGGCGATGTCATTGCAGCAGTTACAACCTGGCTTGACCATGGAGTTGCGACGCCCGAAGCGTTGAGAAAGGAGATGGACACAATGTGCGTCGTAAATGTACATAGATAACTCTGCAGAGTCTAATGATTCGATTAAAAAAATGAACAGTGTACCTGTCACCCGCGAGGATGTACGACGAAATCCAGCGCTTCGAGGCCAAGTCCAAGACATCGCGCACCGACTGAAGCGCCTTTCCATAACGTTGGAGAGCATCGCAAGAGCGACGAAAGATGCTTATATTGAATTCGGTGCTGTCTGCAAAAACGTCGGACTTGCTTCTATTCCAGACGAAATTCTCGCCATGATCTTCAATCTGGTGCTCGCCTACGTCAATGGCGTTGAAAAATCCGTTTCGCGCACTTGGAGAGCTGCGGTGAAGCTATCGCACGTCAATCAGCAGTTCCGAGCCGTGCTCTTGGACTGTCCACAATTCTGGACGAATATGAACTCTTGCAGAGAGATGGTCAAGTCGTGCTTCCCGAGGACAAAGGGGTTACCTCTGAAGGTTAACCTGAACTTCTTTCACTGCGTCGAGTTGGGGGAGTGTCTTTTCGATCCGGTGCTTGCTGAATTGCTACCCCTCGCAAAGCACTGGGGACGACTTGGTATCCTCGTGAGACGCTTGGAATTCAGAGCGTGGAAGCTCAAGTGTTCAACGGGGAAAACTTTGCGTCATTTTGATGCGCCGCTCCTTGAAGAACTCGCCCTCCATCTTCATACCAATCCAGGGTACCTCGATCCTCCATCTCTCAATTTGGATTGCTCGCGATGGAACTGTCCAAGTCTGCGCTCTATCAAAGCTTTCAATAGCTTCCCTTTAAACCTTCCCAGCTTATCCAGTGTCACAGACCTTTATGTTGCGCTTAAGGTGGACGAGGAAAATATACCGGAAATCTTCGGAGAAATCAAAAAGATGCAAAATCTGCAAAATCTAGGTTTAGAGATTGCGAATATTCTTCACCATAGCGACATTGTGGTGTATGAACGGTTCGAGTTTTCGCAAGTCAAGCATCTGCGAGTTATAACGGAACTTCATATGCAAAACAATGATATAAGCCCAATGCTCAAGCGATCTATCTTCTCGTCCTTGTTCTTCCCAGGTGCTACAGAGTTCGTTTTGGAGCTCACTGGTGACGACTTCCCTGCGAGTTACGATGAGGATGAAGACTGGAATCAACTTCGCATCCGCGATTACTACTTCAACGGAGAAATCAATCGCATCTTCAGGCACGTAGACCAATTCCCTCTCGTTGAAGTCTTTTCCTTGAAGATTTGCCTGCAACTTCGCGACCACTGCGACTCCGCTGGGCGCTCGGAGGTATACGTACCGCTCAACATGCTCCCTAGCCTAAAACACTGGCATCTCATACTCGACAGTAACGCACGTTTCGAAATCAAGGAGCCGGAGGTTCCAGACGAAGCATACACCGCGGAAGAGGAATTGGTGGCTCGGCGCGTTGCTGGCAACGCATTTCCCATCCTTGATTCCATCACCCTCTGCGCGCAGGAACCGGGTATTCTCGCGGAGTTGGTTGGTGAATATCTGCTTGAAGTGAAGAGGCATGGAGGGTGGACCGGACTGTTCGAACTACATATCAAGGACGTCAACACTTCAGGCCGCGATCAGGTGCCAGTGTCGTACGTTGGTACTGAAGTTCTCGATTGGTGCGAAGATATGGTCAATAGGTACGCAACTACGTCGCATATTCAATTGCTCAGATTTTAAATGATGTTTTGTTATCAGAGACGCAACAGAAAGGGATTGAAGGAGAGGTCGCCACGATTTTAAGTTTGAACAGCAATCAATATTTCTGCGGTTGAAGCGACTAGGTTAGTTGAGATAGACCGAGCCTTCTTTAGCTGTACACTCACCGAAGTTACAGGTAGAAATCAAAGGCGTATAACATACAATCTGAAAATAAACCCAGACATTCCTATCAATAAAATGATACGTGCATGTCTGCCCCTTCTTCAGGAAACATGCTTGAAAGGTCCTTCGGGCTTCTCTCTGCTGTATCCAAAAAAAATTGTTAGAAGGTACGAAGAATCCCAGAGCCCGAGAACAACGCACCGAATTATCATGTCTTTGCACCACTTGAGTGCCTTGTCCCTTGGATATGTAGTCTTCTGAAAATCTTTCCCGCCGCGTTCCATAATTGTGAGCTCGCGGAATTCGTCCCATTTTCCTCGATCCTTCATTTCTTCTAGGTATTCTCCGAGCCACTTTGCAACGTCGCTTGCGTCCAGCACATCTAGAGTCACAGTATTGAGAATGGGAAGCACATCGCCAACTTCTTCCTTCGATTCAACGTCGTCGACCATATCAAATCGTGTGTTGCATTGAATTGTAAGGTCCTTCAAACTGGGTAGCATGTTTAGCGGGATAGCTAGCTCTGTGGGCACTTTACATTCGCCGTCGTAGTCGAGTTGGGAGACAATCTTGAGGTAGAAACTTTGGACTTTTGGATACTGATTGGCTTGACTAAAGATGCGATTCATCTCCTCGTTGAAATAGAAAGTCTCATCACCCCAACTGAGGCATCCTTTGCCTTCAACGTCCAATTGGAGATGGATGAGATTAGGGAAGAACAAGGAAAAAAATACCGGCCGCCACCCGTCAGCTAATTTTCCGCCTTTGTTTCGGGCATGGCGAGTAGTTTTCATCTTCAGCTGTTGAATATGCGGGAACTCCGTCATTGGAATAAAGCGAGGGAATTTATCTGTGTCCAAGAATTTCACAGTAAAGTCCCGTAAGTTAACCATTTGGGAGATTTCCTTCACAGTGCGCGGAAAATGATCGTCGTAAATGGACATTGTAAGGTCGAGGTTGGTGACGCTGATTAATTCAGGCAAGGAAATCGGAAAATAGCGGTAGGTCTTCAAGTGACGTAGATTTGGAGTGTTCCACCGTGACCAGTCCCAATGCGGGGTATCCGCGCCATTCACGAAACATGAATATTCGATGGAGAGCTTTTCGAGTAAAGGTGCGTTAAGGCGATAGAACGGTGGATCACTCAGGTCGGCAAACTTGAAGTTGTTTCTTCCTAGTCTACTCTCAGGATGCATGCAGGAAATCGAAAGATGAAGACATTCCCAATATTGCGCGACAGGGAAAAGCTCCGCAAGTATGGGATGGAAGGACCAGTCGTCCCTGCGACCATGGTTATCTGCGTCCATAGAGATGTTCAGAGGCAATCCGTTCGTCCTTGGTAGACAGGCGGCAGCCATTTGACGGGATGAAGCCATGTTCGTCCATAATTGCGGGGACGCCAACATGATCGAGCGGAGTCGATGGTTGATATGGGACAGACTGACGGCTTCTCTCCATCTGCATGAGGCGACATAATGTTCAGTGATGGCACCGGTAGTGTTTACAACCATTTCGAAAATTGCTGCGAGTACCTCGTCCGGAAGCAGATCAATGCCGCACATGCGTCCAAGGTTGTCGATACCCTTGTTCAGCGCATCTATAATTCCGTCCAAAGTGGTGGAAAGGCGTTGAAACTGACAGAATTTTTCTTTAATGCGGTTCCTAAGGCCAGGGTCTCCTCGCAAGTTCGAGTAGTTTGAACCACTAGTACTGTTTAAAAAAGATTGCATTACAGAACCATTGAAAGGAAGCGCCAGAGGACTTACACGTTATCCAATTCCTTCTTCAGCGTCACTAGGCACGCAATTCCGCGATCAGACCACTTCGAAACTGAAGCGAAGGCATCATCCGTCGCTGAGTCAATTTCGGAGGCCATCTTGAACGACTTTGAAGTAAATAATATAGATATCGAGGAGCAAATTTGGGTATGGGTGGTGGAGTCTTGTCAAGGATGTTGAAGGGTGCCGTCGGTGGTTGGAATTCGTTCGAATTTATAGAAGTTCATGACAAGAGCTGAATGCAAGAGCTGAACATGCCTAGTGAACCGTGGTCCCGGCAAGTTCCGCGCCGTAAAAACAAGGGTTGCGGAGGTCGTCGAACAAGCATAAGTGGCGTGGAAGGTCGGGTAATGCAGAGACTATAGTCATTCGTAGAGAAATCAATCGAGTGTTTGTATTGTAGGCTCGAAAACGAGCCTCTTTTGTTTCCATTACAGCATCCGGATTAAAACACTCCTCGCGTATAACATCTGCGATACGCTGTTCTTTCCTGAAAATGACAAGATCTCCTGGTAGCTTGTCTTCGGTTCCATTTTCAATCATTTTGAATATAGCTGAGTGAAGTCAGATCGGCAGTTAGAAAGTGTGAAGAATCCCAGAGCACAAGAGCGACATACCGAATCATCTTATCCTCACACCACTTCAGCGCCTCATCCCCTGGGTAAGATGACTTTCGGAGGTCTAACCCGACGCGTTCCATAATTGCGAGCTCACGGAATTCATCCCACTTTCCTCGATACTTTATTTTTTCAAGGTAATCTCCGAGCCACTTCGCGACAACGCTTATGTCGAACATGTCGAGAGTGACCGAGTCGAGAATGGGAAATGCATTGCCGACGACGCGAGGTGCGACTGCTTGTTCTTCATCCGGAAAAATGTCGTCCGGATCATCTGGCTCGACGATGTCGAAGCGTGTGTTGCTTTGAAGTGTAAAGTCCTTCAAGCTGGGAAGCATATTCAACGGAATAGCGACCTCTGCGCGAACCTTGGAGTTGTGGAGGTCGCCGAACGGAGTAATGATATTGAAGTATAGACTTTCGACTTTTGGAAACTGGTTGATATAACTGAAGATGCGATTTATCTCCTCTTTAAAATAGAAGCGGGACGTGTGCTCTTCATCCAAATTGGCCTTTTTAAGCTCGTGATAATAATCTGTCCCTTCGAGGTCCAACCGGAGATGGACGAGATTAGGGAAAAACAAGAACGAAAATATGGACCGTTCAATTCTCCTGCTTCTGTCTTTGATTCGGATATTGAATGCAGTTTCGATCTTCAGATGTCGAACTTGTGGGATCACCAACAATTTGCGTGCGGCAAAGTGAATGGGTCTCTCAGCGTTTGAAAGTTTCAAAGTTAAGTCCCGTAAATTGCCCATTTGTGAAATTTCTTCGAGAGTGTGTGACATTTGACCGTCGCATACGTCAATTGTAAGATCGAGGCTGGTGACGCTGGAAAGCCCGGGGAGAAAGAACGGAAAATACGATATGGTCTTCAAGTGACGTAGATTTGGAGTGTTCCACCGTGACCAGTCCCAAGGCGGGCTCTCCTCGCTGACGAAGTCACTATAATCAATATATAGTTCATCGAGCAAGGGAGCGTCAAGAAGTCGCAACAGCGGTTCGATTAGGCCGTCAAAATCGCAGCGTCTTTCGACAGCACCTGCGAAGATAAATTTCAACTGAAGACGACCCCAGCGCTCCGTAACAGGCAGCAACTCTGCAAGGATGGGATCGAAGGAGCGTTCATTCGTAAAATCATGATCGTATATGATCAATCGAATGTTCAGAGGCAATCCGTTCGTCCTCGGTAGACAAGCGGCAGCCATTTTCCGGGATGAATCCATGTTTGTCCAAAGCTGCGGGGACGCTAACATGGTCGATGGTTGATATGGGACAGTCTGACGGCTGCTTTCCATTTGCATGGGACGGCAAATTCTTCATGGGTGGAACCGGTAACGTTCACAACCATTTCGAAAATCGCTGCGAGCACTTCGTCCGGGAGTAAATCGATGCCGCACATGCGAGCAAACCTTCCAAAAATGTCGTTCTTCTTGTTGAGAGCGGTTGTGAGGTTGTTCAAAATGGCGGATATGCGTTGGAATCGAACGGAGATCCCTTTGACACGATTCCTGAGGCCAGGGTCGCCTCGCAAGTTCGAGTGGTATGAATCTTGAAGTAACCAGTCACTGTTTCGAGTTACGAGTATGCGCATTACAGAAGAGGTGAGAGGATGCGCCAGAGGACTCACAGGCTTTCCAATTCCTTTTCCAACTCCACTGGATACGCAACTTCGCGATCAAACCAGTTCGAAACTGCAGCAGAAACATCTTCCCTCGCGGAGGCCATCCTGAACGACCGGTCTCTTTGCGATAGAAAAACTGGTATAGGTTGCGTAGCTGCGAATCCTCGACACGAATGCTATAGCAATGCCAAAGACGTTGAAGGCTTCAACGAACGTGAAGGACGCTGATGGTGAGTTGTGTCGACTCGAACAACTGCTGGCGTGACGCGTCGTGCAGAACGAGTGAGAACGCGGATCGGCGAATCCCGAACCTCAGCTTTTGCTGGAAAAGCGTTTCAAATGATCGACGAAAGAGCCAGAAGAGCAAATAGTGTAACATACGTTTGAATGAAATTTTAAAAATGCATCTGAACGATGCATTCGACACAGGCTTTGCTGTCGAAACATACCATACCATAAGGTCCGGCAGTTCCCGAGTCTCCGATAGAAACGACGGACAAAGAGCCTGAGCCTTCCTTTCGTTTCCGTTGCCAGAACGCCCCCTTTGTAAAGATGCCTTTGAATATTACAGGAGTGTTGGGCTCTCGATCTCTTATAATAAGACCCACCAAGCACAAGAACTCTCCTCCGAACCCTCAAAACGCGGCGAAACTTGGTCCATCAGAGAAGAACTGACTCCCGACAAAACCTCACGTAGAAGTTCCGGAGTTCTAAGCCCAGCTTGATGTACGGAGAAATGGCACAGGATATTCAGGTGAGTGTGGAGGCGGTCAACTACTCAAGAAGAGACTAATGCGAACTTTGGAATGTTCAGCCTGAGCTTAAAATCACCGCAGGGGAGTGGGGGAGAGAGGCACTGCAATTTGTGTACAACGTAAGTGGTTACAAGACTATAATGATCGTACAGAGCCCGGTGACGCATTTAACCTTATAGAAAATTCTTGATAAAGACGCAGTCGAAGGTGAACTTGCTCGGTTCGATGCACTTCAGGCATTGAGATATTGCTTGAATATTGAATATCACATCGACTCTTTTCCTTAGGAGGAAGCACGTCGAGAAGCAGCATGGCGTGCATTTCGCCAACACCCCGCGTGGATCGCGGTGGGTCCCATCTTGCTTTGCATTTACAGTCACTTCTCGTTCGGCCTCGCAATGCTCCCCATCGTTGTCTTACGTCAGGTCTTCTTCCTACAACCTCCCGAAAAACTCTCGCATGTTCCAGTCACCGTTGGGCTAATCTTCACCGCCGTGCTCTCTGGACTGACCGTAAGACGATCCTTGGAAAACAAGGAACCAAATCTTGCTATTCTCTTCGACCTCTGCTGCGCAGGCCTCGCAGTAGGCTTGATGACTCGCTTGTTACCGTCTTCATAATATCCTTCGGACTCTGATACGCTGAGCCTACAATAATTACATTTATTAGCCATGAAAATGTACTTCAATCTATTCCAGTTAAATGCATGAATAAGAATCACAACACCCAGTTAAGTCGAAGACCGTTACATGTAGTCACCACAACTCGGCTCCCTATCGAGACTGAGACTGTGGAATTGATCTTCGGAAACCACATCGCCATCGAACGAAGCAAGCGTATCCTCAAGAAAGATCATGACCGGCGGAAGCAGCCCGAGGTCGTAATCTTTCGTCTGCCAGTATAGGATCTCGCGAATGACATCGGCGATGCGTTGTTGCTTCCCGAAGTTGACGAGATCTCCTGGTAGCTTGTCTTCGATGCCATTATGAATGAAGCTGAGTGAGGTCAGGTAAACACCTTCAGAAAATCGACGTAAATGCGATGCATTCATAAAGAAATAGTTTACGGACCTAAGAATGGAACGCAGGGAGGGTTGATCGAGGCTAGCGTATTCCTGCAGGTCGCGTAATTCCGGGGGGCGTCCAATACGGATTCACAAAGTATTAGCTGCGACATAGTCTGCCCGTCGATTTCATTCCATGTCTTTTTTAAGCGATTGATGGGGCTCGAGAGTAGCGCCATCACGATCGCGGCCATGGTAGAATAATTTTGCAGCAGACGGCAGCACTGGAATTTCGAAAAGTCAGTCAGGGTGATACAATATTTTGGTAGAATGAGAGAAGCGGTAACGCACGTCCCCGATACTGATAAAATGTGAAAGCATCGCTGCCCTTCGCTCCACGTCTACCTCAGCTAATATTGACGCGTTGACCCAATTCATGACCTGCGAGATTGTGAGCGATGAGTTGACGATATTCAAATAATGATGCTGATACCTTCTTATTCAGCTGAAGAATAAAAGTTAAGCAATCATCGGTTTTTCCTGATTTCCGTCCTCCGAAATGCCGAAGACAATCGGTTGGTCTTATTCCTCTGTAGCATCCGCTTTCCTTGAGCGTCAGCTGCCGAGCTAGCTCGAGGGGGTCGATTTTGAGCAAGTTCAGTTTGTCTTTGCTCTCGTCGTTGGTAATGCCAGCAGGAAATATCGGAGGGGGGATATGAGAGAACCAGCCTCCGTTTCTCTAGAAGAAAATAAAACCTTAGCGCACGAATTTCTGGTACTAATATATGCTTACCTTGCGCTCCACCGTAGCCAACAAGTTCTTAGCTCCGGGAGACATTGCGACATCAGGTTCGTGCAAGAAAGAGCTCACTCGATCCATAACGTGCCTATCATCCTCTAGAACGTCGTCGACCATGACCATGCTCTTCAGTGTATTTAGAACTCTGAGGGAGTGATTAACAAAAAGTTAGGTCGAAATGTTTCTGTCCTGACCTTGAGCGAATAACATGTTGCTTCAGCTTGGACCATTCCTCCTGCTCTGCTTTGGTAAGTCCGGCAGGCGGCTCCATCCGATACCGTTCGAAGAGGAGATTAAGCACTTCGTCTGGCGAAGCGAAGGACTTGTAAGTCATGAGGAACGTCCGAGAAAAAATCGGGTCTATAAATGAATATACAATGAAATTAGAATCCAGATATTTAAATTGTCAGTGTTGTCACCGAACGCACCAACATGTCCATAGCTTGTCAACGTTTCGATGAGCGAGGACAACGTTCCGGCGCGTACCCCGCCGTCCGGATTGTGTATTAAAGCGCCTTCTTCTCGGGCGGTGCTCAAGCGAACGAATGAATCTGTGTCATTGCCATTGATCAAACTTTCCAGAGAATGCAGATGGAATCGTTCATCGACTCGTTCGATCTGAATCTGAGCTAAACATATTTCGCGGTGAGTAAACAAGTTCAGTCGAGAAATCCTTGCATACCTTTCATAAGAGACGAGTCTTTAAAATATTCAGCTCCATTAATGTCGAAAAGATTTAGTATAAATAGCGCCTACTTTGACTTTTGATAGGATGTGCTGCGGCCTCTTCTAAAATGTCGCGCATTTGTGAACGAAGATATTCTTTTTCCAGAGGAGTCCCTTCTTTGAAGATCTACAGGTATCTCGCAATTAAATTCAATAGAGAAATTAGAAAAGAAGGAATATCTACTGCTTGGATCGTCTGGATGGCAGTTGTACTTTCCGATTCTTGGGACCGTGATGCATTTGCTCCTCGGATCACTACATGGTCCAGGATGTTCCGCATCATCTCGCGATTCTCGTCACTGTCGCGCTGTCGCAATTGATCCATTTCTTGCTGATTTTTGTGTAGTAAGGCCATGGTTGCGATCTTCCATTGCATTAGCTAGGAAAGCGCTGAAAGGAATGAAGCTCACGTGGAATCTCTGCGCGCACGTATCTATATCCTTGAAGAGTGCTTCGATGCCTCGACGTATTGTGGACTGCATCGTGAAACTTTTGACCGCGTTCAACGAAGACCACTCCTGTGCTCGTCTACTGGCCTTCTCGATCACCCTGCACAGATCGTCAATCACCTACCCCATCCACCGATCGCTTGTTACTACTTACGACGTGATTTGATCCGTTACTGAGGAAAATTCTGAACCTTCGAGCCCCTTGCATGCCTCTTCGCACGAAAGCGCGAGCTGTACACATCTTCGGCTAAGCTCTTTTGCTTGAAGCTATCGGACGATTAGAGTTAGAAGTCAATCACTTTGAAAGGCAGCGATAGTTCACCTTGTTGACCTTCACGTTCCGAACAGCCTGCACGAGTGCTTTTGCTACCGAAGTTGTGTCAAAATGAGCGGAAAACTTGTGGATGAAGTCAAAGCGAACCTGCGTGAATCGAAGCACCAGCACCAGGCCCAGCGACTCCAACGAGGTCTGCTATGAGGTCGAGATCCATAGCGACCGATGCAGAAGTGAGATGGTCCGCGAGTTCGATGACTCGAAGCGCTCCTGAGTCCTATCTGTTCAGACACGAGGCGAGCCAAAAATGTCGATACAGCCTCGCCCTTTTACCTCAAGCGGGAGCCCATCTGCCATTCTCTTGAGCCGCATCTTTGTCGATTTGATGGCCATTCAGAATGCTGTATTTGCACTGCGGCCAGTTGGACGTTTGTTCACAGCGCCTATACGAAAATATATGACTTCGATGGGTATTCCACTGCAAACCAGTGTTCGTCGTTAGAAAGATCCTTTCAAGAGAAGGAAGATAACACTGACGAGCAAAAGTTAACTTTTAGCAATCAATTGAAGTGGTAAACATCATGTTCCGATTTGCGATCAGAAAATCGGTTGAGTTGGACAAGTTTTCGCTCGAAAAGGAAAGCGTGCCTGCAAGATTGGTTCGTCCAGGAAATTTTGTCCCACCACTGGCAGGGCGATCGTTTCGGGGTTTTTGTTATTTCGGGAGTTTTATTCTATTTATGCGTTCGGCGCTAACCCAGCGCTTTTGTTTTTGAGCAGCGTGTCGATCCGTTCGTCTTGTCGGTCGTTCAGAATAAATCATCAAGCCAGCGAAGGTGCGCAGCTATTTTCTTGGTCATCCTTGCGCAATGAAGGAGGGTGAGAGAGCGCAGCGAACGAAGCCGACTTCTTTGCGCTTGCTCACCCTCCCTTGAGAGATATGGCTTGCGCCGGCGGCACCTGTAAGTTCTCACTATTCAATTCCTTTCATTTACATTTTATGAGTTATGGTGTATAGGGAGAAATCTGTCCTCAACTTCCCTTCGTGTTTTTGCTCTCGATGCGGGCAAATCGGTCCTGCCGCGCGAAGTCGGCCCACTGTAGGCAAGTTTCCACCTGAGGTGTTCAAAGTTCGTTCAAGTCGAGAAAATGAGCATTCGGCAATTCCCGAAGTACTTCATCTCCGCCAGAAACGGGGCATTGCCGTCACTGGCACGATTGCCGCTCTTTTGTTTCTGTCGACAGGAATTTTGCCATGAATCCTTGTCGCAATCGAACAACCCTTCATGGTGAAATAGGATCTTATTCCTAAACTCCTTGGATACAATTTCGCCTTCAAACGAACGGAAAACGAACGGAAACACGGTTGGAGACTTGATCGCGTTTGGTGACAACGACATCGAACTTGCAGAAAGCTTCTTGAATAGGTCGTAAGATGGTGAACGAAAAGCAGGTAAGCGTCCTCGGGAGTTTGGTTTACGGTCGGTGACACGAAGGAGCTGATCTCATTATCAGCAGGTCTTACCCGAGATCGACGAGAACGAGTGGAGAGAGGAGACGTTGAGGAACGCGTACGCGGTGAGCCGCGACATTCCAGTCATCATGTTTCCTTCTAACTTCGCTCGGATTACCATGAACTGTCAGGGAATTCTTGATGAAGATGCGTTCGAATACGAGAAAGCGCGGTTTCGTGGGTTGCAGGAGTTGAGGGGGAAGAAACTGGTGCGTGGCCACAGCCCTGGGCAATTTGCTCGTTCGCTCATCACCTTTTTGCAACGTTTTCTTCAGGAAGAGCAACGTAAACGAGAAGAATGGCGAGCATTCCTTCAGCATCCTGGATGGATTGCAGTTGCACCGCTCATGCTCTGCGTTTACAGTCACTTCACGTTTGGCCTCGCAATGCTCCCAGCGATCATCTTCAACCAGGTCGTCTTCCTCCGACCTCCCAACGACTTCTCACAAGTTCCAGTAACTGTCGGTCTCCTCATTACAACATGGCTATCTTGGCGAACTATGAGGCGGACTCTGAAAGAAACTATACCGGCGCTCGCACTCCTGCTTGATTTATGTTGCTTAGGTCTCGCCGTCGCATCGACTCCTCGGTTTTTGCACTGGATCTCCTCTCATATCAACAAATGGTGGCCCAAAATTTCCTTCGAATCGATTTGCGAGCACTTTGGATACAACTCAACGCACGTCTGGTGGATAATGTATACCCTGCTTGTCGCAGCGTTGTCCATTAGATTCTTTCATAAAATGTGACTGTGGTGCAACTTCTTTAAATCTATGGCGTCACTCGTGAGAAATCATACGGAAGACTTCGACTCGGTGAGACTTCGACACGCTGTTTTAAAGTTGCGGCTGAAGATCATAGCATTACGAGGTTCAATTGCAGCCATTGGACGGATACTGGATAATTTAAGGCGTGTTTGACGGCGACACGCAAGGAACTGACCCGCATAGTACGTGACCTCAACCTAGAGCTTGAAGTCCTGGCGTGCGCAGTGGAAACCTGGGTACTTATGCTTGGATTCCTGCACGCATCTTATATTCTTAGAACGAGCGAGCTTTTTCTAGGTGTGTATATCACTACCGTTTCACAACCTATCTCATCGTTATCTCGTGTCGAACGACATAAAGGAAAGCCCCATGAGCAAGCTATGCGAATCCACGTCCCGTCACTTACTTCCCCTTCCCCTTCCCTTTGTCGACAAGAATGGAGACTGGTCGAGCTAACAGATCGCCCATCCTGAATCACAAGCGTGGGTCACGAGCACTTCCAAAAGTCCATGTTGTGGATTCCGAGCAGCAATTCATTGAAGGTCGCCAAGACCCTCCAACTGACCTTACATCTTCGAGGCCCTCCGAGCAAGTAGGCAACAAAGATCGCGGATACTCTTCGACGGCTCTCAATGTCGCAAAGGTTTTTCTTTCTCTGACCGAGTCGGCTGCGGAGGCCATCCCCGTTGTAGGCAGCCCCATCAAAGCGGCTATTGGAGGCGTGCTCAAGATTTTTGAATTATTCGACGTGAGTTCTCAGGCAGCTCTTCCGAGTCTTTCCCGTTCACGGGTTACTGGTCGATATCGTTTAGGTTAAGGGCAAGAACAAAAAGCAGGCAACCCGACTCATCAGAAAGCTCAAGGGTTTAGACATGCGCTTGGACTGGGCGAAATCAAGTGGACTGTATTCCGAAATGAGTCCTCACCTTGACGAACTCACGAAGTAAGGATTTTTGTTGCTTCGGACCAATGGAAATGCCTGACGTTCATCGACAGACAGCTCAACGGCGCACACGATGCGTTGAAGGATTCATACATCAAAACGAACTCTATAATCAGGAGCTCATCTGTGGCTGAAGAGTTGAGCGAACTTGAAAAGGAGATCGACGACTTCTTATCGCATTACACTGTAAGTTTCATTTGTCACTCGCTTAGCGCTTAGATCACCTCTCAGAAGAGTCAGAACTCCTCAGTTTTCCGCCACCATGGCCATCGAGGGCGCGGCTACGGCGCTAGGTTCGTTGACAATAGGATCGAACGGCGGCGCAAACGCCCTTTTACGCCTCTCGCAATCTCACACTGAGAATTCGACGATTCACTCTCGCATCGAAGCGGGAGTGGACTTTATAGACCCACGTGGACATAAGACGAGATTATCTCTGGCTTTGGTCAGTTCATTCAAGGTATGTAATTCATCTGAGATTACTTTATGGTGTTTGACTGCGGGCCGAAGCAATTTCGGAAATATCTTGATCTTTATTCCGATGTCGATTCCGAGTTCCCTATCCGAGGTGCTGCATACGTGGAAACGGGGCAGTACCGTCTGACTTGAGGAGAGGTTCATCTTGAAGACGAAAACTGGAATCTGTTATCGAAAATAGGGAAACCTTTAGAGATGTTTCTACTCTTCAAGAGCGAGGAATTTAAAAGGAAGCCCGATGTTTGCCCTCGATGTGGTACTCAAATCAGTTCTGAAAGTAAGAACGTAATAAGTTGGTACGGACATTGCAAAGTAGCTTGAATATCGAAAAATCTGATTTTGCTTTTCTAGTTGGCGCTGTGACCTCGACTTTCGGAGTTGGAAGCCGGACTATACATATTATTCCCAACATCTCGTAAGTAAACAATTGCACTCCCTTTTCCAGTCAGATGCTCAACGTTAGAAATCCGTGCAGAGGGTTTCCCAGAGCGACTTTGATTTCTTCAGTAAAGTCATGACAGTAGGACAACGCTGTCTGATGGGAACACATGGGGCATCTATTTTCTTTCCGCGTGAGCCAGAAAGTCAAGCTGCTCTGAGTTCGTCATACTAAAATGGCCGGGCCTCTATTTTATCCGCTTCCGAGTCTGGTCAGACTGCGTGCTATGAGGCCAGTGGAAACTATGTGAATTCCGCGGAACGAAACTTGCGGATACCTAAGCCAACTCGCAAATCGTTCTGAGGTTGGATCTCAGCGCACCCCACCCCTGACCCCGGATCGACGGACCGTCGGTGTTTGGAAAAAAAACCAGGACGTCGAAAAGGACCTCCACGAACGTGCTCTGGCTTTCAACCTGGAACTTCGAGGCACGCGGACGCGTACGAGGCATTGCGAAAGAGCTTCATTTCTGTGAAGAGCCTCTCTGCACCGTTCATGTATCATAATGACCGTGACGAGTATCGTTGCCTCGTCACTGCTTGCCTGATCGTTACCATGGACATTGACTATATATTCGAGGGCCCAAACGACGTGAACTCATCACCTTCTGCCTCTTCCTTCGACTCTCCACCAAGCCAGTATGCCTCCTTTCTTGAAGCGCAAACGTGGAGCGCAAATCACTTCGGCGACAAGTGTTCCTTCGGAAGATGCTTCCTCGAGTCACCGATCTGTCGCTAGGCGCCCGTCGACGAGTATAGTCCCACCATCATCCGTCGAGGAATCATCACGTTCGGAGAGTGGCAACTCGACAATGCTACTCGACGTTGCGAAGCTTGTCCTTTCATTGACGGAGTCAGCTGCGGAGGCCATCCCTGTCGCAGGTAGCCCGATCAAAGCTGCCATAGGAGGTATCTTGAAGGTCTTAGAGTTGTTTGACGTGAGTAACAGCAGCGCAACACGCCCAGACTATATCAATTGACAAGAGAAATTCCAAATCCGTAGGTCAGAGGCAAGAACAAGAAGCAGGCTTCCCGTCTCGTCCGAAAATTAAAAGACTTGGACAAGCGCATGGAATGGGCGAAATCGAATGGTAAATTTGGCGACATGAGTTCTCACCTTGAAGAGCTCATCCGGTATCTAGTGTTCGCATGCTATTTTCTGAAGTCTGTACTAAATACCTTTCATAGACAGCTCAATGACGTGCAGGATGCACTTATGAAGTTGCATACCAAGACAAATTCCATAATTGGGAGCTCCAGCGTGATGGATGAGTTGTTAGATCTCGAGAACGAAATCGAAGAGTTCTTATCGTCTTACAACGTAAGCTCTTTCTAGGTGGAATACGGTATAGCTCGCAATTGATATCGATTCAGCTTTCCGCCACCATGAACATCGAGAGCACGGTCAACGCTCTCAACTCGTTCCTAACACAATCAAACGGCGGTGCAGACGCTCTTCGTCGTCTATCGCAATCGCACGTTGAGAGTTCGGCGCTCCACTCTTGTGTTGAAGCTGGAGTAGATTTCATAGACCCACGCGGACGGAAGACGAGAGTTCCTCTGGCCTTTGTCAGTTCGTTCGAGGTGTGTACCGTAACCCAAAAATGTTTTTACGGTGTTTTGACGAGCAATTTCGAAGCACTTTAAAAAATATTTGGATCTTTATTTTGATGTTGATTCCAAGTTCGCGATTCGGGGAGCCACATACGTGAAAACTGGTCATTATCGCTTGACCTGCGGCAAGGCTCATCTCAGTGAAGACAATTGGGATCTAATATCAAAAAATCATGGACCTCTCGAGATGTATCTATTGATGAAGGAGAAGGATAACGCCAGGCCTGACATATGCCCTCGATGTGGTAACCAGGTTAGCTTTGAAGATCCAGAATATCCAGGCACGATTAGTTGGTACGTGCATTTCAAAGAAATAAATTCATACGTCCGAATCGTTTTTTTTTCAGCTGGCGCTGTGATCTGGACTTTCGTGGTGAGGAGCTCAGGCCTTTCGTCATATATTTTCCTCCCGAACTGGTAAGAAAACAGCCACGTCTTATTTCCCTCGTCTGAGATTTGAATTCTTATCGCTGATATTCTTACAGTGGCAAGCTCAGAGCGACTTCGACTTCTTCTGCAAGTTTATGTCGGTCTTATCGTATTCAGTTGGTTATCCTTCAAAGGTCGACTTGATCCCTATTATCCACCACCTGGTCCGAAGAACGTAAGGCGACGTGGAAAACAGAACGCAAGGCGAATTGGGAAAAAGAATGTATGAGATCTCAAAGACAGAAGCGCAACTGGGACTGTACGGTATAAGACATGCACATGTGCACCACGCCCTGACCGAGGAGAACAGAGCGCACTTCGACAAGATCGCAGCAGACATGGAAAACTTCCCGCAGGCGCGCGCACTCGCAAAGCTCATCGCCAACTCCGTGCTCGAGGAGAACTAGATGCGCGACGAACAGGACGGCGACGAGGGCAACCCCTTCACCGACCGCTCGATGGGTGGGACGGGCCTCGTTATTCGTGAGTTCGTGCCGTTCGCCGCGAAGATCGTCGGGCTGGATATCAGTCAGTCGAAGGTGGATTCATATAGCGAGGAGGCGCAGAAGAAGAAAAAGATCCATACCCAATACTGTTTGTGCCATCACCTGATATATATGCCGTTAGAAGTCGTAGTCACGTCTCAGCGTTTAAAATGATTTTGCCTATCGAGTGTATGGTTGCACTTCTCGAGAGTCATTTTCCTACCTAATGATCCTTTCCTTTCATTCAATGTCCTCGCAAATTTCTTCCGGATATATGGGAATAGTTAACACTGATAATCGAGGGGAAAAACATAAATGCGTATTGCATACCTCTAGATAGCTTTTTCGTACCATTCGAAAGTTTTTCGCCGATGTAGGAGTCGATGCGACGGCCCGACTTCTTGCGTTTTGGGACAGTGAGTTTGAAAAGCCCCGTTCCACATTCCTCGATCCTTCATTTTACGCAGATACGCCTTTACCCACCTTGCAGCAGCATTATTAGTAGAGAGCAACTGAATCGAGGATGTGGGACACATCGAGTACCGCTTCCTCGTTCGCAAAGTAGTTGCTGTCGAAGCGCGTATTACTATCCAAGACGAGACGTTCTACGTGAGAAAGCATATCGAGCGGAATGTAGCTCTGAATGTTCGCCGGAGTCGTGGAGGTTGGACTGAATCTCAAGTCGATGTCGAGGCCTCGACGTGCGGAAAAAAAATGAACATGCGGCAAACCCCGAAGAGATTCAACTCCGACAAAACAGCTTCATTGCCGTCAATGCCGTTCTTTCGTTTCCGTTGACAGGGCATCTTGCCATGACTGACTCGAGTTTAGAGTACTCGTCGTAATCCGACGCCCAAACATCTTACTTTCATGGAGGACTAGGGACGTATTTGCAACCGCCTCGTGACGCGTTACATGAACTTGGTTCGACGATGGTTGTAGAAGTGCGTCGCGTCAGTTCATAACGACATCAGACCGGTCGAGATTTTGGATTGACCACAGAATGGTGACTGAAAAGCAGGTGAGCGTCCAATAAAGCCGATTCTATATGACACGAATGAGCTCACCTTATGATCGAAAGACGTCTTGCCCGAAATCGACGAGAAAGAGTGGAGAGAGGAAACGCTGACGAACGCGTACACCGTGCGTCACGGCACCCTTGCCATCTTGCTTTCTTCTTAATCTCGTAAATCGATAGGAACCTCTTGATGGAGACGCATTTGATTGCGAGGCTGCGCGTTTTCGTGGATTGCAGGAGTTGAGGGAGAAGTCAGAAGAAATTGGTGCGTGGCCGCAACTCTGGGGCGTCTGCTCGTTCACTCACCAACCTTTACATCGACGTCTTCAGGAAAATCAACGCAGAAGAGGAGAAAACACGCATTCCTGCAACATCCTGGATGGATTGCAGTCTCTCCGTTCATGCTCTGCGTTTATGGCCACTTCACATTCGGCCTCGCGATGCTCCCGCCATCGTCTTCAACGAGATCGTGTTCCTCCAACCCCCGACGCTTTCACGCGAGTTCCAGTAACCATGAGTCTCCTCGAATATTATGACAATCTGTAAGGCGTTCTTCAAAGAAACGATGCCAGCGCTCGCTCCCTTGTTCGATCGTTGTTCCGTCGGCCTCATCGTAGCCTTCGCTCCTCGTTTCCTACAATGGATCCACTCAAGTAGCGCACGCATTGCCGAAGGTCTCCTTTGAAAGCCTCTCCTCGCAGTCTGGATTCGACCCGATGTAAGCTCGATGTATATTGTACACCTTGGTTGCTGTAACAGCGTTTGTTAGATTTTCCCATAAATTATAATTCTTTCTGGATGACAGGTGAAGCATGGTTTTAATCTTATGCGATGCGGTGAGGACATGCATCTTTATGAAGCGAAGCCACAGTTGACGATTACAGCACCACAGCTTCCGAACCTCAGTATCAATAGCGCACTTCTCAACAAAAGATTCAGCGTCAACGGCGGCTGGTTCATAGCATGCGATCTTTTAACTCGTCGAACGATGCTCGCATCGAAGGAATCTCGCGGGCTTTGTTACGGGTTGACGTCGCGACGCTTGTCACCTCGAGAAATGTGAATGTGCTTTACGGGAAAGCTTCTCTGAATCACTCGTGCATCCCTGGCTATGAGATATGGAGTTTCTAATGAAATCGCGAATATCATTGCCTTGTCACTGCCTTCACGGTCAGAACCTTGCTACACCACCCACATAAAGTCGTCCTCTCACTTCGAGGGTAGTCGACACATCTCTTCCTTTCACGACTCTCCACAGAATTACCCCACATGCCGTCTCTCTTAAAATTTTTCAGACGCAGGCGAGGGACGCGAACCTCTTCAACAACGAGCATAGCTCTGCGCGAGGCTTCCGCAGAGAGCAGTCAAGTCGTTGTTAGACGCCCGTCACCGATACCTTCACCATCTGAGTCGTCGCCCTTGGGACAGATCACCGCGACGGAAGTCGGGTCTTCTTCGAGGACGCTCGATGTTGTGAAGCTCGCCCTTTCGCTGACGGAGTCGGCAGCGGAGGCCATACCCGTTGCAGGCAGCCCGATGAAGGCCGCGATAGGGGGTGTTCTTAAGATTCTCGACCTGTTCGACGTGAGTGGCAGGATTTTTAGTTTGCACAGGATGTACTGACGAGGAAGAAATCCATTTAGGTCAGAGACAAGAACAAGAAACAAGCGATTCGTCTCGTGAGGAAGTTGAAGGATTTGGACAAGCGCATAGATTGGACAAAATCGAATGAATCAAATGGCGATATGAGTCCGCACCTCGAAGAACTCATCCGGTATTTGTTTTTTCTCTGTGTCTTATAATAAACGTTTAATGTCATTCGCCAGACAGCTCAATGGCGTGCGAGATGCACTGATGTATTCATACACAAAAGCGGACTCTATCATTCGAAACTCTAGTGTGACAGATCAGTTGCGGGACCTCGAAAACGAGATCGACGATTTCTTGTCGTCTTATAACGTATGTCTATTACAGTTCATGGGCATTGCTCGGCTTGCCTCTCAAAATACTTCAGTTCTCTGCGACAATGACCATCGAGAGCGCGGTCACGGCTCTGAATTCATTAGTAGCAGGAACGGACGGTGCCAACACGCTCGTTCGCCTCGCGCAATCGCATGTTGAGAATTCGGCGATTAATTTACGAGCTGAAGCGGGGGTGGACTTTATTGATCCTCGTGGACGGAAAACCAGAGTATCTCTAAACTTCCTCATTTCGTATGAGGTGCGGGAATCGTCTTGCAAAGCGTTGCTCTATTTGACGTGACTTCTCTCGCAGCAATTTCAGAAATATCTGCATCTTTATTACGATGTCGGCACCAAGTTCGAGTATCGAGGAGCTAAGTACGTGGAGACAGGTCAATACCTCCTATCATGCGGCAATGTGGACGTCGACGACAGCAATTGGTCTATCTTGTCCGATACCCATGAACCTCTCGAAATGTTTATGATTTTGCAAGAGTGGCGAGTCGACGTCGTATTGGATTTTGTCGAGGTCAATCACTGCCCTCGATGCGGAGCACATTTGAAGTCCAGTAATCTAGCCTCGTCCTCTTTCAGTTGGTTCGTGGCCTGTTCTTTTCCTAAAAATACGTGCTGAACTATTGGCGGTGGCGTAGCTGGCGTTGCGATCTCGACTATCGGAGGAACACACGTTCTGGCTATTTGGTGAGTAATTTTGGCTCTCATATTTCTGAGACATTTGAAAAAGACTTGCTGCGATATAGAGATCTGCGAAGTTTCCCAGCGATGATGTTGACTTCTTTAGCAAGATCATCACAGATTTCAAATATAAAATTCCATTGCTTGGGAGAGGCAGAGCGCGATAAATTGATGTATATGTAGTCCCTCTCAAAGGAAGCTCCAGTATAGGTAGATACATTGAAGTAGCTGTCGTATCTAATGTCAAATGCTCCAAAGAGAATGCGAAGAAATTTTTGTGAGGATTTCCAAACCCCACTTCCACTCTCTACTTTAGAAATTCATAGTAAGTAAAGTCATTCGCTTCTCGAAGAAACACTTCACAGTCACAGGACTTTTCAAAATCAATTCTGAAATATCGACGTACTAGTACTACTAGTAGTAGACGGTACTTATTCAAGTCATACGGAAGTTCAATCGATTGCTATCAGATGCGACCCAAACTGCTGCGGGAAGTCCTCCAATGTCCAACTATGATAAAGGCCCGATTGCTTCTTCAGACGAAAAATAACCTACGGAGAGGAGATAGAAACTTGTCAGACCCAGCCAACGCGCTTTGAAGAGTGAGATCGGTCTTACCTTTCAAATGGCTCCATCACAAAATGCTCGACACTAGGAGCACACTCCTCCGAGTCTTCGCCTTTCTCCTTGTCGCCGCCATCTCCTTGATCCCTAAAAAGACAATGTCAAAACTACAGAAGATCTTCCGTAAGAGAAACTAACGTACTTGTTAATCAACATATTACTGCACCATTCGAGGGCTTTGTCCCCGACGTAGTTTGTCCAGCGGTGCCCTGACGAATGGTATTCTCCGACGAGGAGTTTGAACGATGCATCCCATCCTCCACGATCCATCATTTTATGCAGGTACTCTTGAACCCAATGTGCGGTAGCGGAATCCATGAAGTCTTCCATGTCAAGGGTCATTGACTCGAGTAGAGGGAACGCGTCGCCGATAACTCGCGGAGCGACGACGTCTTCGTCTTCGTAGTAAGTTTCATCTGGATCCTCCGGCTCTACGATGTGAAAGCGCGTGTCGCTGCTGAATGCAAAGCGCTTCAAACTGGGTAACATGTTGAGAGGAACGTATATCTCTGAGCGTCCCTCGGAATCTTCGCGGTCTCCAAATGGGGAGGAAATATGAAGATAGAAGTAACTGGCTATTGGAAACTGATCGATGTTCCTGAAAATACGATTGATTTCTTTGTTGAAATAGAAATGACGGATGTATGTGTCTCTCCAATGATTTTCAGGAACTGAAAATTCGCTCCCTTTCAACTGTAGTATGAGATCATCGACGCCAGGAAAAAACAGGGACGAAAAGATTGAGCGTTTGAGTGCTGGACTCAGGTCGTCTTCTTTGTAATGAAGGGTAGTTATGATTCGTAGTCGTTTGACTTGTCGTATTTCGAACCGTCCGAAAGCAGTTATATCGTGATCCTGGAGTGTGTTCGATAACTCTAAGGTCAGATCCTGCACATTTTTCATCTTGACGACTTCTGCGAGAATTTCGCCCATCTTCCCATCCGTGACTCGAAGTGTAAGGGAAAGGACGGAGACTTGGGATAGTCCAGGAAGGAGAAACGGGAAATAGTTATCGAAAATGGCTTCACGCAGCCTCGGAAAGGTCCATCGTGACCAGTCAAAAGCGTGGAGAGGGGCGGCATGAAATTCAAGGGCAATGATGGCGAGCACTTCAAGAAGAGGACCGTGGATGGAAACGTGGTGCCATGACTCTGCTGTTTGCAGACGGTTCCTCTTTTCTCGATCGTAAAATGTCCAAGCGTGAATTACGTGTAGTGTACGCCAGTGTTCAGCGAGCGATACTAAGTCCGTAAAAGCCGGATCAAGTCGACATTCGTCTGGGCTGCTGAAGCAATAAACATTCAAATCAACCGTTAGAGGCAAACCCCTTGCCCTCGAAGACAATAGTTTGATCATCTCCGGATGAGACCACGAATACATATTCGTCCAAAATTTTGGCCATTCCAACATCATGGAGCGGAACTGGCGAGCGACATGAGACAATTCGACTGTAGTCTGACGTTTCTTTTCGGCAGTGTTGACCACCAAATCGAGAATTTTTGCAAGCACTTCGTTTGGAAGCAAAGCGATGCCGCAATTACGAGAGACAATCCCGAAAGCATCAATCTGCTCTGTTACCGCGGATGCAAGTCCAGCAAGATTGGAGGACAGGCGTTCTAGTCGACGGATGATGAGTCGAACGTGCTCCCTGAGACCAGGATTTCCTCGCATATCCATATAGGAAAACTGCCTTCTAGAAGATCGCATTCTTGTTTAAGACTGCACAGATTCTAGTGTAAATGAAACTCACAGTGTGTCCATCTCCTTTCCCAACTCTACTGGCAATGAGACCCCATGGTCGAACCAGTTCGAAACCGCGTCGAGAACATCGTCCCTATCTGAGGGCATCGCGACCATTTGAATCTTGAGAAAGCTTCTTCAAGGCGGAGGATTTTGTTGTCGGATGTACTGTGTCTCGACTTTCAGCTGTCTAAGACGCTGGATTTCATGGACAACTTGAACGTTCCGAGAGGTTTGCGTTGAAGGTAGGTTGACGCGTCTGATCGATGTGGCAGGCAGCCGGCGAACTCCGGACTTTTCACAATTTTTGCCAATATTACTATTATCGCGGATTTCACCGTTCACCGAAACTACCATCGGCGTCACATGTACTGGATATTCTGCTCTACGAGCTCAAAAATTTGTGTACACGAGTAAAAATCTCTATTTAGCTTGGTTGCTCTTCTGAAACAAGTCGCCGCCGGTTTCAACACCTCCGAGTTCTGCTCTTCAAGTTCCCCCACTTTTCGAATGTGAATATTCGAGTTGAGTGTACAGCAATTGTAAAAGCGACCTGGCGCTGACCAATGTATCATTCAGTAGCTGGAAGTCGAGCAAGGCTGCACGACATCTTTAGTTAGACTTCTATGAGCGTATCAGAGGTTCGAAAGGTTCGAGAGGAAAGAGTGGCGAACAGACCTGAAGTTGACAAGCAAGTCGTGCATGCGTACACTTTAACCTTCCCCTAACTTATAGCTTAGATGAGAGATTGGAATCTTGCTAGGGTTCTTCTTCGTCCTCCGAATCTTGCTCTCCGTCTTCCTCCTGCTCTTCCGTCTCGTCTGTCTCGTCCTCCTCCTCATCACTCCCATCGTCGGGAGCGCTCTCATCTTCCACTTCCACTTCACGCACTCTGTAATATTGTCAGAAAAAAAGGCAGAAATCTTACACTTGAGAAAATGACGTACTTCTGGAGTAGATCATCGCACCACTCAAGAGCTTTCTCCCCAACGTAGGAGTCCGAACCCCAACCTAAAGCGCTGTATCCCATGACAACTAGTTTTAACTGTTCGTTCCATCTTCCACCTTCCTTCAATCCGGCAAAATATTCACCCACCCAGCCCGCGATTACCGTAGGGCTCCCCGCTTGGAGACTGAAAGTCATAGAATCGACGACCGGTAACACATCTCCGACGACTCGGGGAGCGACTATGTTCTCTTCCTCATAGTAAATCTCATCTGGGTCTTCCGGTTCTTCAATAGTAAAGCGCGTATTACTGTCGAACACGAAGCACTTTAGGTTGGGAAGCATGTTGAACGGGATTGAAACCCTCGAACATCCTTCAGATTCATGGCGGTCACCGAATGGGGAGGAGATATCGAGAGAAAAGAACTCTACGAGCGGGAACTGTTCGACGTGCCTAAAGATTCGATTGATTTCCTTGTTGAAATCGAAATCGCGAATGCCTCTTATTTCAATGTATGGATCGCATTCAAAGTCCGAAAAATCTCCCCCGCTCAGCTCGAGCTCAAGCTCGACAGCACCGGGGAAAAACAGGGACGAAAAGATGCAGCGCTTGAGAGACGTGTTTATATCTTCTTTTAGATAGCTGAGCGTGGTCGTGATCTGCAGACGTTTAATTTGAGGAAACTCGAACCGTTCGAGCAAATCGATATCACAATTCTCGGTTGTATGGGCAAGTTCTAGACCCAGGAACTCCATGTTCTTCATCCCAGTAACTTCCGACAGTATTTCCGACATATTTTCATCGTTGGTATGCAGAGTGATATAGAGGGTGGAGACGTTGGATAATCCAGGAAGGTGAAGTGGGAAATATCTGTCGGCATTGAGGTATTGAAGCTGTGGACAGTTCCACTTCGACCAGTCAAACGCATCGCGGGCGACAACTTCATCTTGTTCGCAGTAGAAGGTGAGCTTTCGTAGAAGAGGAGCGTCGACAGATGCGTAGCGCATTGTCTTGCCAGTGACTTTTTTAATCCTCTCTTCGTCATCGGAATGCAGAAAATCGAAGAACATGGTAAGGGATCCCCAGTTCTTCGCAAGGGGAAGCAATTCCCTAAGGACCGGGTCGAATCGACACTCGACCGGATTAGTGAAGCAACGAACGTCCAAATCGACCTTCAAAGGCAACCCGTTCGTCCTTTGAAAACAAGCTCTGACCATCTCTCCGCAGGAGTCCATTCGTGTCCATAACCGCGGACACGCCAACGCGACTGAACGAAATTGCCGATCGACGTGAGATAATTTGACTGCTATTTTCCACTTGTTCCATTCGTCGACCGCGAAATCGAAAACTGTTGCGAGCACTTCGTCGGGAAGCAGAGCGATGCCACATCTCCGGGAGACGTCCCCAAAAGCTTCAATCTGTTCTTTTGCGGCGACCGCGAGCTCGCTCAGAGTAGAAGATAGACGTTGTAATCGGCAGACGACCTCTCGAACGTGGTTCCTCAGAACAGTGTTTCCTCGCATTTATGCACCAGATGCAAACATTCTAGAGTTTACACCGCTGTTTTAGCATTTTCGCAGAGGATATAGTGCAGTTCAATTCACAGCGTATCCATCTCCTTTCCCAACTCTGCTGATGACGCGATTCTGTGGTCGAGCCAGTTCGAAACTGCTCCAAGGACATCGTCCCTCTCTGAAGCCATCGGCGTCCGAGTAAAGCTTGAGAAAGCCTCTCCGTGTCCAAGATTATGGAGAGCAATTGTTGAGAGTTTTTAAGCCTTGAAGACGCTGGAGTCCGTAGAGGGAGTGACGGTTTTCTTCAACTTCAAGTCGCGTCAACGCGTTTGACGTGGTGGTGGTAATAAACTGCCGGCAATTTCCGGTGCATGTCCGTCAGAATCCACGATGGTCGCCAAAAAGTAAGTTGAAAGGAAGCGTATATGAAGAGCTACAAGAAGTAAAGCAGATACAGAATATAATTTTACTTCGTTAAAATTAGTAGCGACCGCCTCTCCTTGACCCCCATCGACTGCCGTAATTTCTTCCACCACCAGAAGAGTTTGCACCAGTTCCTCTCCGATCATCGTATCCGCCACCTCCATTACTATTCTGTCCGTAGCCGTATCCTCGTCCTCCACCTCGTCCTCCTTCCGAGCCATAATTGTTGTTGTTGTTGTAGTGATCGTCTCTAGGCCCATTGGCGGGTCCAGGACCAGAGCCGTATGTATCTCGCGAGTTGCTTGGTTCAGAGCGTCCGAAGCCTGGAATACCTTCGTCCATCTGCTGGCGGTCTCTGGAAGGGCCTTCCGCGCGGGATGGCATCGGCGGGGGTGCGCTGCCATTCGCATTTGCAGCACTCCCCAACCCAGGCAATCCAGGTAACGCACTCTCTGCCATCCCCAGTCCAGGCAACGCCCCCGCCCCCGCACTCGCATTTGCGCCCCCTTGCCCGAGGTACGAGAACCCAGGCAGCGCCATCTCATCATCCTCATCAGGCCCCTCTCCACTAAACTGGGCAGCTTCAGGCGGCTTTTCTCCTCCACCCGCGAAGACAGAGCTTGCGTCTCCAGGCCGCTCGCGCGCCCAGAAGCGCGTCGTGTGGTCGTTGGAGGCGCTGACAAGGATGTGTCCGAGCGGGTGGAAGGCGAGTGACCAGACGTTTGAGTCGTGTGCTTGGGAGAGGGTTGCGCGAGGGCCTGCTGGGGTGTTCGTGCCCGGGATTTGCTCGGGGGCGTTGTAATCCCAGTGAAGGATTGCACCTTCTGAGCCGCCAGACACGAGGATGGGGTGGATGGGGTGGAATACGAGAGCTGTAGAGACCTTATT
This sequence comes from Schizopora paradoxa, assembly GCA_001020605.1. Taxonomy (NCBI): domain Eukaryota; kingdom Fungi; phylum Basidiomycota; class Agaricomycetes; order Hymenochaetales; family Schizoporaceae; genus Schizopora; species Schizopora paradoxa. Next base: position 25,795 of record KQ086107.1, on the reverse strand, counting down.
AGGGTGGTGTATTCGAGCGATAAGAATACCTATACGTACAGCAGGCTTCCTTCTTGTGTCCTTTCAAGATGCGGTATTCCTTCATTGCTCGAATGTCGAACATTCGGACGGTCTGATCTCGGGATGCTGATGCGACGTAGTCACCATTCGGAGACCAAGCAAGAGCTTGAATGGTGTTTTTATGATGATGTCTGCGAATCTGTCAGGAATTGAGTCGATTTCAAGAACTGATATGACGCACAAAGTCGATAAGCAGGTTCCCGTCCGAGGATCCCAGAACTTCACGAGGTTATCCTTACTCCCAGAGACAAGCAACCCCCTCGTCGCATGCCACTCGACACATCTTACATCCCACCCATGCCCCGACAAAACCCTCTCCTCCCTACTCTCTTGAAAGTCCCATATCCGCACCGTCGAATCATCGCTGGCAGTAGCGAACCGTCTATCATCCGGCGAGAACGTGATCGCGCGGACAGCTTCTCGATGTCCGTTCCACGCTGTAAGGTTGTTCATGTTGGGCTGGAAGTACTTGATGACGCCGCTCTGGTCTGCGGAGGCGAGGTAGGCACCTGAGTGGTTGAATTTGAGGGCGCGGATAGGGCTGTCGTGGGCTTGGAGGATGGTTTCGAAGTTAAATGTCAGGCCGTTCCATAGCGTAAATTCACCGCTTGTTGAGGCGGTCAATACGCGTCGACCCTCAGGAGTCCACTAAAGAGGACGTTCAACTCATCAGAACGAGAAAGGCGAGAAAGTGTGACGTACCGCGACACAGTTGATCGGACATCGTATCTTATTCGTTGACGTATGTACGAATTTTGTACATAGTGACGTCGAAAGGTTTTCAGGGTAGGATTTTGGAGGTAGCAGCTGTTTTGAAGATGTTCAGCATCGTCGAGGGAATGTGTTGAGAAGCACTGTTACGTACGTCGATAACGTGTGGAGGACTCGGACGCATGGAAGGGATGAATGAAGGATTCGGACGAGACTTTCGACTCTATTTCGAAGGCAATCAGCATCATTTTACAATGAAAGCACATGGCGAAGACGTACGAGAATCCACCTCCCCATCCCACCTCCATAATCCACTGTCCGTCGCGGTCTCGTCTTCTTGATCATCTTCGCGTCGAGGTTCTGTCGTGCCAACGCCAACGACAGATCTACATCCTTCCCCTCATCTATCGTAGGTCTCTGAGGTGGTAAGAGGTGCTTCTTGGGCTGCCATCTTGACGTCGAGGCTTGAGGTAAACATGACGAAGGTAGGAGAAGAGGGAGGGCGTCGGTCATGTCGTCGTCCTCAAAGCGTCAGAAACTGAAGGCTCTACAGGCGGTACCTCGCTTCCAAGCTTTGAAGGTGTACTTTGAAGCTCCTATGCAGACCTGGCGATAGTTTGAGTATTCAAAAGACGCAAGAACGTCGAGGAGGTTGTGAACGGCCAGCCAACGCCATGCCTGTGGACAAAATGGCGCCAACCGGCTATAGCCGAACCTGGTGTTTCGCTCAAGGATTGGAAAGATTTATTGAAGAAATGCTTTGGATTTCCTAGAATGCAACTATAGACGGAGAAAAGATTAGTCTGTGCTGATCCAATGTACGGTCCACATAAATCATAAATCTCGATACAAGCATGTATCATAATTTCGACGCAACTCATAAAATTCGAGCTAGGTGACCGTAGTACTTTATAAAGTTTGCTTGGAAGGTTGCCATCCACCGTGACGACACATTATTTGGAAAGCTTCGAGACCATTCTGTCTCTCTATCGAAGAAGAATATAAGCATACGTGTACGAACATCGTAAATGCATGGATTTCTCGAGTCATAGTCGAGACTCGAGAGCAACTTGATGGACGAAGCGCGATACCACCCTCAAGTTGGAGACAATTCTGCGTGAGTTTATCATTAGCTAAGTTTCTTCGAAGAGAACTGCAAAATTCTAGAACTCACGTAAAAGGTAGCAATAATGTCCACACGTCGCGATTCCGGGCCAAAGAGAGACGCGTCGCGACGCGCTCTGTGGCCCGCGCCTCGAGGGGTTCGCTCCATTGTCCACCATAGATGGCGGTGCCTCGGTATATCTAACGCGACCACTTCGCGCTTCCAACCTCTCTCCCAACCACCACGTCCACGTCCACTCGAGCGCGTCCCGTCCCCTCCCGCCAGACCAATACTCTTGACAAAAGCCCTTCAGCATCCACCATCCAACGGTCGCAAAATGACGAGACGTACCTCTCCGAAAGCCCCTCATCTTACTCCTCAAATGAGCAAATCGACATGGCGAGGGCCCGTACTTGTAGTCGACCCCGACGCCTTCCCAGAGATTCCAGATACCCTCGGGGGCATGTATCGCGTGATGAACCCCCGGCGAAGGAAAAGACCTGGGCCAAACTCTGAGGACCTTTTTATTTCAGTGGGTCTAAAATGTGAAATTTCATGAAAGCGTCGAAGACTCACTTGACCGTCTAGATTCCACTCCCGGCCACACCACGAAAGAAAAACGCGTTAAACGACTCGAGGCCAATATGGGGTGACGGCCCGACAGACCGTCGAACACTGCGATTCCCTATCAGAACGAAGTCAACACAAAGTATGTCTCCGTTTGATGTCATCCTTGACTAAAGCTGACACGGAATGCATGTGAAGGTGTGAGGACACTCGTGAGCGGTGACGAAGACATAAATCCTGCTTCTCCTCGCGAAGATAAGGGAGAAGGTCCATCGAAGGATAGCGCGACTCATCGCGCCGTCCTCGTTGAAATTTCTAACAGTGTAGCCTCCTCCCCAAATGGAGGCCCCATCTCAGGCGCGCCAGGCACAGCCGACTCCGAAGAGCGCAAGCTCCAGTACAGCGATCTCGAATATCGCGTTGATATCTTAGAAACGCAGGAGAGCGAACTCGCCAGGATGCACGCGTACTGCTTAAGAAACCTGAACAACATCTTATCTGTCGCGACAGTGTCGAAGGTCAGGCTCCAATCCATCATGGCAGACGCGCGCCGCACGACGGAGTTATTGCTCCGATACCAAGAGGAGGAGGAGGAGGAGGCAGAATTGTTGGAGATCACGGAGGACAGCGAGGAAGACGTCAATCCTGGGGAAGAGCCGGGAGAAGAGGAATTGACGAGAGAAGAAGAGGAAGACGAGAGCGAAGAGGTGGAAGATGAACGAGAAGAAGCAGAGGAGGAGGAGGAGGAAGAGGAGGAAGTGAACGAAGAAGAAGAGGTAAAGAGCATCGTCACAGGTGACATCTTGACGTAAGTCCTCGCCCGACTCTTCGTTATACTGTACATTGATCTGACGCGATAATTGCAGGCCACCGCACGTCCAGGATAGCTCGATATCGAGAGATCGCACTCCATCGAGCGTCACGTCTGGGAAACGTACCTGCGAGGACGTCGACGATGACGAGGGCGAAACGTCTGGTAAGAGTTTATGCATCAGCGAACGGGACATTCCATTGATTCTCAACCGACCTTTAGATGTCCATTCATCTGGCGAGGCGAGCACGTCGGAACGAAGCTCGGAGCGAGCGGCGAAGCGACGAAGGTGCTGAGCCTCTTGTGATATCTCTGGGCCTATTCTCTTCGACGTCGGTCGCCAATTTGAGAACGTCTTGATGGACCTGTTCTTTATTTCTTTCAATCAGCATTCTTCTTTATCAAGTTATCGACTTCGTATCCATTGTATATTACTCACTTTGTGCCATATCGTCCAACATCAATGATCGAGGAATGTAGGAGGGGATAGACCACTCCGACTACCCGTGTCTTCGAACCTGAGCTTGAGTCTCAAAGAGTAGGATCTGCTTATTTATGTGCTGTCAATAGCATCCTTGAGCTGGACTTATACTCGATGATATAAGATGCGAGGAGATTGTGAGCGATTAAATAACTTCATCTTCTCCTCGCGAAGACGTTGGCGAAAGTTCCTCGAATGATAGAGTGCCTCATCGCGCTGTCTTCGATAAATCATCGAACAACAATTAAGCGTGGACGCCTTATCACAGGCGCACCTGAGGGAAAGCCAATCACAGCCGTCGTCGAGAAGCCCAATCTCGAGAACTGTGACGTCCAAGACCACATGAATACTTTGGCAGCGGAAGACGAGCTGAACAGCTCTTCATGTGTACTCACCAAGAAGCGTAGGCAGCGTCTTATACTGTGCGACGGTAATGAGAACAAGGTTCCATGCGGTCCTGGAAGACGCGCGCCGAACGAGCGGATTTTGGCTTCGATGCAAGGGGGAGGCAAAGATAGTGGGGACGACCGAGGTCGGCGACACAACGCCGATCCCGTCAACGAGCTGGGTGAAGAGGAATTTCCAGGTGAAAAGGAGGAAAAGGAGGACAAAAAGGAGGAGGAAGTGAACGAAGTGAACGAAAAGGAAGAATTGAAGAGCCTCTTTGACGTAAGTCCCTATCCTCGCCGATCTGGCGCGATAACGACAGGCCCCCACACGTCCAAGATTGCCCGATATCGGGCGATCGCTGCCCATCGACTATCGCGACTGGAAAACGTACCTCCGACGACGACGTTGAAGATGACAAAGGCATCTGGTAAGAGCTCATGAATCAATGATCGAGATATTCCATCGAGCTCTTGCCGACCTTTAGATGTTCATTCCTCCGATGAGGTGATCCCCTCAGCACAAAGGTCGGAGCGGGCAGCGAAGCGACAAAGGCGCTGAGCCTCTTGCGATAAATGTATCGACCAATTCTCCTTGACAGCCTTAGGGATTCGTAGACCTGTTCGTTACTTACTTCAATCAGCATTCTATTTCAGAGTATCCATATCGCAATCAATGTATTCTCTGCTTACCTCGTCCCGTGGACGACTTGAAAGTCGAAGAGCATATAGTCCTTGTCCACCCTGTATCGTTTCACCTGAGCTTGAACTTCGATGAGATCACATCTAGAAGTTCGATTACGGCCACCAATTCTATACCTGCATATCTGTTGATGGATAAGATGGTAGTTGAGGGAGGAGGAGGAGGAGGAGGAGGAGAAGGAGAGAGCGAAACAAAGAGCAAAGGAAGGAGGGGTTCATATATGCGCAACCGTGAGGGAAACTTTCCAATGTGGTAAGGCGCCTGTAATTGAGCCGCAGAGCGCCTACTCGTCAACTTCTGTCCGTTGTTTTCAAAAGATGCTAAGCAAAAGTTTTTTCGATTTGTCGCCTGATACGAAATGCTAAGCTGGATTTCGAGCGAGCAAAGTCTACTGTCCGTCGACCGGAATCGCGACCACGAATTCTTTGCAGTATGCTTGTTAATTGCCAGGTGATTGCAAGTCTTGCAAAGAATCAGGAATTGGAGGTGAAGAATGAATGGGGAAAAGTTAGATGGTTAACCAGATGTATCCTTCAACCTGATGTTGCCATCCGAGGGGAACTGGACGAATTGCGAGTGAGATGGGATTCGGAGTTCTAAATTCAAGGAATTACAACATTATACGTGACCTTATATACGTCGGCGTAAGTTAGATGTGTGCCTAGAAGGCGTCAATCTTCTTAGATGTTGAACCCGTAGCTGCGCATGCAAGCAAGGTGCTTCTGTACGAGTTCGTGGCACTTTTCGTCAGCGTCCCCAGTGCTGTTCTTCAAGAAGCATTCGTCGCGCGCTGACTTCGTTTCTGGGCATGCGCAGCATCTTCATTAGATTTGACATATTTCGTTAGCTTTATCAGGTTCGAAAGGAAAGAGAATGGCGACGCACGGTTTCAAGCCTTGGGGGTTCAGAGGATTTGTCACGGCTTTTGGTGAAGTCTCCTTCGTTGCGACCGAAGTTTCTGACGACGAGGAGGTGGAATTCCACCATCCTTGAATCTATGAAAGCCACATCATATCGCATTAGTTCTCAATAAATGAACGCATAGAGAGAATTACGCACTCGTTCGAACATGATGTTCAGCGAGAAAGTTGTGGTCAATGACAAATTTGCCTTGTCGGGACTGTGACAGCCTTACCAAGATGTTCCCATGGTGTGACAGAGGATTGTCAAGCTTGTCGGTGTGACTCTTTCGTCGAGCAGGACGAAGAACGCGTACACTTTCCTAAGTTTCCTTCCTACTCTCATGTCGCGACCCCAGGATGAGAGAAATCAGGAGGCGACGGTCTACTTGGTACGCGTATCCCTTTTTTCTCTCGAGATATGCGATTTGACTTCAAAACGTCAGGGAAACTTGGACGAGCGGTGTACCGACGCCCTCGTTTGGGAGCTCATGCTTCAGGCAGGACCTGTCGGTATGTTTGGCAATATAATAGCTCAGATTCTTTGGCTTACGAGACTGCCTTTAGTGAATGTGCATCTTCCGAAGGACCGAATCTCAATGGCACACCAGGGTTATGGTTTCTGCGAGTTTCAAACAGAGGAGGATGCTGAATATGCCTGTAAGATCATGAACCAAATTAAACTGTGGGGAAAGCCCATAAGGGTTAACAAGGTGCGTTTCTCTCCAGATCATGCAATGCACCGCTGATTCACTGGATGAGTTCAGGCATCTTCTGACAAGAAACAACTGGATGTCGGCGCGAACCTCTTTATCGGGAATTTGGATGAGAGCGTGGACGAGAGACAGTTGTTCGATACGTTCAGCTCGTTCGGAATGCTTGCCAACACGGCTAAGGTGCGTGATAAAGTCAGTTACATGCAGACACGATGCTGAAAGCGGTCCATATAGATTGCTCGCGACACGAATGGAGTCTCAAAAGGCTATGGTTTCGTTTCGTACACCGACTTCGAAGCGTCTGACGCGGCAATCGAAGCTATGAATGGCCAGTTCCTCATGAACAAAGCCATCACCGTGCAATACGCATTCAAGAAAGAAGGCAAGGGTGAACGACACGGAACTGCCGCCGAACGACTGCTCGCCGCTCAAGCACGCAAAAACAACGCGTTGCCCGTATCTCGTCCTCCTCCCGGCTTCGGCGCCATGGGCATGTTCGGTCCAACTGCCCCTCCAGGTGTCCCGCCAACGCCAGGCGTCCCAGGTTTCCAGCAACCTCCTTACCAACCCCAATACGCAGGCGTGCCACAAGCAGTACCGACGCCCATGCAGCCCCCGCCTCCTGCAGGATTCGCACCTCAACCGATGCAGATGGGCATGCCCATGGGCGGTATCCCTCAACCTGGGATGCCCGTCATGGGGATGCCTGGCGTTCCCCCTCCTCCGCCAGGCTTCGGGCCGCCGATGGGTATGGGCATGGGGATGCCTGGACAAGGTATGATGCCTCCCCCTCCTCCTGGATTCGGCGGACCTCCTGGCGCAATGTCGATGGGAGGTATGCCTCCGCCGCCGCCTGGCTTTGGCGCACCGATGGGAATGGTGCCTCAACCCGGGCAATATCCGCCTCCTTCATGACCGTGTATTAGTCTGACTCTATTAGCACTAAAACTCTGTATTTTTTGTCTTTTCTTCGTACGCGAAACGACCAAGCGATTAAGCGAGGCGAGTGCTCCTACTACAGCGTGAGAAACGCAATTACAGCACATTCTTTGCGCTCCGTTCGCTTTTCTTTCCTCAACCACCATCATCCCCGACGACAAATGTCAGACTATTCAGACGATGAGGACGCTTACAATCCATACGAATCTGACGACGAAATCATAATAGATGTAAGAATGAGCCTTAACAGCTATCTCGGGTGTCTGACTCCCTTTCAGGATGACGACGATATTCCTGTCGCTTTCAATTCCAACAAGGAGAAGGGAAAAGATGCGTCTTTGCGCGTTGATTATGACAGCTTTTTGCCAGAGAGACTTCGAGAGCTGATAGACAAGGAGGCGGAGGATATGTCGTCGTTGCTGGGTGTTTCGGTGCGTATGGCACGCGTTTCTGCCGTTGTCTGCTGTCTTAGGGCTTTGTCTTCGGATTAGCGCGATCTCTCCCTCATTCTCTTACAGCACTATCGATGGAATCGCGACAGGCTGATAGACAAATACTCAGACTCTCCTGACGCAGTTCTCAAGGAGGTCGGAGAGTTGATCGAGGAAGAAGACACGAGCACCCCAGAGCTCGTTTCCCCTCCGACGCTTTCACCTCCCAATGGCCATCATCCAACTCCTTCTCCCAGTCTCAAAATCTCTACTTCAAAGAGCCTGAAGGCTGGCTTACGCTCGAAAGCCGCCTCCATGCTTTCCAGTCCGTTGCGCAAACGACCACGACGCGAAACGCCACGGGAAACGGTGCAGGCTGTGCCTGATCCCCCGTCAAATACCTGCGGTGTCTGCTTCGAAACGCTTCGCGAAGAGGGCGAGGACGCTGTCATCGACGTCGACGCTGTACCCGGCCTCAGCCTCGTCTGCAAGCACCGTTTCTGCGAGGACTGCTGGCGGACGTACCTGAGGGGCAAGGTCACAGACGAAGCGCAGTGCGCGATCAAGTGCATGGAGGTCAAATGCCCAACGTTCGTCGGTGAGTCCTTCCTCCTGAACCTCATAGGCGACAACAAGCAAGTCGTGACGCGGTAAGCACCGTTGCTACGCAACTCGTGTATTCAGTTTGTCAAATCGTTTAGACACGCGTTCGCAGGTACGAAGCGCTCCTCGCCGAGTCATACGTCGGCGCGCACCCCGCCTACCGATTCTGTCCCTACCCCTCGTGCGAGGCGATCCTCCACTGCCCGAGCGTGCCGCGCGGCTCGAGCCTGCTCCTCTCGAAGATCCCGACGGTCGTGTGCTGCAACACCGTCGTGCGCGAGGGCTCGGAGTCAAGCAACTTCGAGCACGCGCCGCCCAAGGCAGGTCATACCTCGTGTTTCGGCTGCGCAGTCGAGGGCGGGCACGAGCCCGTCATCTGCAAGATCGCGGAGCTCTGGCTGGGCGCGGCAAGGGAGGACGCCGGGACGTCGCAGTGGATTAAGGCCAACACGCGGACATGCCCGAAGTGCTCGAACAACATCGAGAAGGCCGGGGGGTGCAAGTACGTAACAAATACCTGCATATATGCGCGTTCATTTGCCTCGTTCAGACGCTAACATGTTTTTCTCTGTTCTTCTTCGTCTATGTAGCCGAATGTTGTGCAGGCACTGTAAATACCAGTTCTGCTGGATGTGCATGAAGGACTGGAGCGTGCACGGGTACAATGACTCCGTTTGCAACGCATTTGTGGAACCGCCAAGGACGTCGACGATGGACGAAGCAAAGGCGAATCTGGAACGCTGGCTCTTCTATTACGACCGGTTCAACAATCATGAGATCAGTGCGCGCCTGGAGGCGGCGCTTGTCAAGCGGACCGAAGAGAAAATGACCGAGATTCAGCAGGCGTCGAATCTGAGCTGGATAGAGGTTCGCTCACATTTCGTTTGAATTAAAGACATCTTGAGAGCTAATGATTGGCGTAGACGCACTTCATGCAAACGGCAGTTGAAGAATTGAGCAATTGCCGTCAGACGCTGAAGTGGACATACGCGATGGCGCACTTCTTGACGAAAGACAATAATAAACAACTTTTCGAGGATATCCAAGCGTGCGTTGCTTTTAGCACCACTTCCATCAATTTCAATACTCACCGTATATCTCAGTGACCTCGAGAAAGCCGTCGAGCAACTCTCTCAAATGCTCGATGAGCCGATTGAAGAAGACACTGTCATGGATCTACGCCGGAAGGTTCTAGACAAGACTGTAAGTATTTCGACTATCTCTTGAGATTGCATCGGCTCATTCGTTTCGAAATATTATAGGTGTACGTCTCAAAGAGGCACGAAGTCGTATTGAGTGACGTAGCACGAGGCCTTACGGAAGGAAACTGGCAATGGACGGTCAACATTGAATGATATCCTTCATCTTGCATCGTATGAAGCATGCTTTCATCGGAAAACTGTATATATAGATCATCTGGTTCAAAGTTAATAAAAATGTGTATAATTTTGTCTACCTTGCGTCTCGAACGAGGTTTGAGGACATGTTTCGGTGAGTGTCAGTTATTTAATGCTTGGTTTACCGTCCTAATCGTACATTATGATATAAGGTTCCTCATTACTCCGGTTTGGTCCCTTTCGCTATGAACAGCTCGATGGGACCGTGTCCATGACTGTGTCCATGAGCATCAGTCTGATGACCTTCAGATCCAGCACCTCCCGTCTCGTGTTTTGAACCCTCAGCAATACTTCCTTCTTTCGGAGGAGGCGCAAAGAAGTCCATCTTCCCAATCAGACGGAAAGCGAAGTCCGTCAGCCCTCCGTCGCCTTCCAAAAACTTCTTCATATCCGCTTCAGCAAATCCTCCTCTATGCGAGACTGTCTTCGCAAAACTCATATCCCTCACAGACTCTGGCATGTGCTCGAGGTCTTTCCGCGCCTCAGCGTTCTTCACGAAGTCGTAGTCATCCGACGGTTTGAAGATGTCCGAAACGAAAAGGGAGCCTTTCGGTGCAAGGAGTGCCGACAGGGCTTTGGTGATGCGCGCAGGGTCCGACAGGTGATGAAATGCTGCGGTGCATATGATGAGGTCGAACTTCACCCCTCCGAGCTCCTTGAGCACCTTCGCAGTCTGCACCTCCGGCGCTACTGACTCATCCTCTCCAAGCAGGTTGAAGCACACCGCGTGCACATCCTCCGGGTCATACCCCTTCTCCTTCGCCTTCTTATTATACAGATCCACCATCGACTGGCTGATATCCAGCCCGACGATCTTCGCGACGAACGGCGCGAGCTCACGGCTCACGAGCCCCGTCCCGCACGCGAACTCGAGCATGCGCGTCCCGCCCATCGGGCGGTCGGTGAACGGGTTGACCTCGTCGCCGTCCTGCTCGTCGCGCATGTGCATCCAGTTCTCCTCGAGCACGGTGTTGGCGATGAGCTTTGCGTGGGCGCGCGCCTGCGGGAAGTCCTCCATGTCTGCTGCGATCTTGTCGAAGTGCGCTCGGTTCTCCTCGGTCAGAGCGTGATGCGCGTGGGCGTGGTCGCCGCCGTGCGTTGCGGGGGCGGCCTGAGGATCACTGGTCGTCGTCGACATCGTGGTAGCGGTGTAAAGTGCGTTTGTGGGTCAAGTGCTAAAGCATCCTGTGTCTTATATAGTACTGTTCCCAGCTGCGCTTCGGTCTGCGATCTAATCTTATCTAATCTCGACCATGATAGATCACCGTGAGGGTACCTACTGAATCGAAATTTCATTGGACAGGCGACCTCCAATACTGTACTATTTCGAACTGTTCTGCCTGTCACGCATCACAGGCCCCTCCGCCGAAAAGAAATCTGTACGTTTGTCACGCGTCACTTGCCCTCCTGCTGAAGCAAAATCGGGTGTCACGGCCAAACATTTCCCTCTATAGGTCGAATTTTGGCGGGCGCCGCTTCGCGGCGCAGAAGTCACCTATGTATGTCACACCAAAATTTTGCGCGGCAGAAAGGCCGAACATGATTTTAATGTCACGGTCACCCCCCCCTGCAGAACAGTTCGAAATAGTACAGTATCTGCGCTTTGATTTTCATCTCAAACAGAGGCTCGGGTCGCAGCAACTGCTGCGGCTGACGCTGGCTGGATTAACCGAATGTTTTCCTCGTTCAAAAAGAATTATACGACAGTCTTAATTTAAGAAGACCAAGGAACATGGCATCTATCGAACATGAGTCGAATCCGCCGGTCCTAAAGTGCGCGAAGAGGTTCAAACAATCCTCGTATTCAAGCGCGCAAGTTGCGCCGTTAAAGAAACGAGCTGGAAGAGAGCGACGAATCTTTGACGAGACCAACGGGATACTGGCATAAATCCTAAGATCGTACAAGAGGACGTGATTCAAAGAGACTAATTCGAAATTCACTTCGAATTTTTTCGAAAGAAACATGCAGTAACGAGAGGCCTGCAGTATTACTAAGTGGCTACTGGAACTACAGTACGTGAACTCCTTATGAGTTGATAGTTATGGTCTGGTGGAAGACGATCACAGGAACAAAGCGAGTCCCAAACGTAAATTGATCGAGGATATAGAATTTTATTGCAAGTGCCAGTGGGTCCAAATGTCGAAGAAACGGAGCTGTTCTTCTCTGTCTGCTCATCCGCGCCCTCTTACAAGGCAAATACAAGCAAATGTCCACGCATTTTGGACACACACAGATTATTGAATATTATCCCGACGCCCATTGCAGTGACCACACTAACATGCCATCGAATTTACGAAAAACGAGACCTTAAATAGGAGGAAATCACCTTTCGAATCGTTTCGAAGGATTCACAAAATCCCACAAAGATGTATAATTCTCGCATTTTGCCAGAGATGTTTGAAGTGAATGTGGAGCTCGCGGATGTGTGGAAAGTCCTACTTCTCTACCGCAACAACAATTTTATCAGAGTGCTCTACGTTCTGTTCGGCCATGACGTCGCGCGAGTGGACGAGCAAGTTGAAGGTGAAAGCGAACGCTGGATTCGACGACGGCTGGGTGCGTGTCGTGATCGCGCGTAGTAGCCTAGCCCAGCGCATTGGCATGCTACGTCGCGTAAGTGCGGTCGCCGCCGTGTACATGTATTGCGGGGGCGGTCCGATACGGTAGGTGTCCAGGCGTTGACTCAGAGCTGCCAACAACGGACTCGGGTCTCGAGAAGTTCCTTGATGGCTCCTGAACGAAAGGTGACGATGGGTTTGTCTGGATCTCGCTGAAGGCTGATCTTGCTCCTCCCCAGACTGGGACAACAGGATAGCGGATGGCAAGGGAACATTGGTGTCCCTCTGCCAGGCAACGTTCGCATGTACGCCCTGTGATGACGCATCTCTGAACAAAACATATTCAGTTATTCTTCCCGATCCTTGTTGACGAGATTGATGAGACAAAACCTACATTTCTGCGGGCTCGACATCGAACACACGGAGTCTTGAGTAAGTTCGCGTTTCTCGGCTTCAACCTGACGAGCGCTATGAGAAATTTGCTGAAGTATGCCGAGTCATCTTCCTCAATGTTATCAGAAGCCTTGCTCGCAATCAGACACAACAGAAGTAAAGATATAGACAGGGTTTGCGCACTGAATCCTGCTGGGCTAGACTCGAAAATGATTTTGAGCAGTCGAGATCACAGTGCCAACTGTAAGTGCGTCAACATCAAGTCTCTGCGGAGCTCAAGATAGTACGGACCATTCCAACTTCTTCACGGACTTCAAAAGAGTATTGCACCGAGGACAACGACCATTTCCGGAATTATCCCGGAATTGAGATTCTTTGAATATAAGGAACATTTCGAGTGGTTCTTGGGTTTCCAACAGGGAATTCCAATTTCGATCGTTGACTTTCATACCACTACAAGTGAGGGTGTATCGGCCTGATTCGACATATGCGGCCCCACGGATTGGGGACATGGAGCCGACATCGTAGTATACGTCCAGGTATCTCTTGAATTGCTTCAGGGCATCACAGTTGTTACAAAAATTCGATAACAACATGAAGGCATACCTGATATGAATTGAGGAATGCCATCGACACTCTCGTCTTCCGACCGCGAGGGTCAAGAAACTCCACGCCCAATTCAACTGGGGAATGTAGTGCTGAGCTCTCAAAACTCGATCGTGCAATACGCAAAAACGTATCCGCGTTGACGTCTGACCCTCTAAAGAACGAGCTTAAAGCGGTGAGCATGCTCTCCATGGTCATAGTAGCAGAAAACTTTAGCAAGACGGAATGTTAGTCAAATGGAAACCAGGAGATATTTCTAACGTACGCTGTAACACGACAAGAAATCATCAATCTCGTTTTCAAGGTCGCGTAGTTCGTCCGTTACGCTCGAGCTTCCAATGATCGATTTCGCTTTGGAATATGAAGCCATCAAGGTTTCACGGACATCATTGAGTTGTCTAACCAATAGTTTTGTCAGGTGTGGTCGCTGGAGTACTGTAATCGTGAAAATCATACCGTGTCAGTTCCTCGAGATGAGGACTCATTTCGCCAAATCTACAATTCGATTTCGCCCAGTCCATGCGCTTGTCCAAGTCTTTTAGTTTTCGGACGAGACGGGAGGCCTGCTTCTTGTTTTTGCCTCTGACCTAAGGATCGAGGTTTCTCTCGTCAATTGATATAGTAAAGGTGACTTGGGCTGCTGTTACAGGAGTAAAAACCCCGAAATAAAGTGACTTACGTCGAACAACTCTAAGATCTTCAAGACACCTCCTATGGCAGCTTTGATCGGGCTACCTGCGACAGGGATGGCCTCCGCGGCTGACTCAGTCAATGAAAGGACAAGCTTCGCAACGTCGAGTAGCGTTGTCGAGTTGTCACTCTCCGAACGTGAAGATTCCCCGACGGATGATGACGGGACCATACTCGTCGACGGGCGCCTAGCGACAGATTGGTGACTTGGGGAAGCATCGTCCGAAGGAACACTTGCTGCCGAAGCGGTCTGCGCTCCTCGTTTGTGCTTCAAGTAGGGCAGCATGCTGGCTTGATAGAAAGCTGAAGGAAGAGGCGGAAGGTGGCGTGTTCACGTCGTTCGATCCCTCGAATATATAGCGCTTCAATGACCAGTGAAACGAGGAAACGGTCAGGCAAGCAGTGATGGGGCGATGATAATCTAAGCTCAGCCATCATAATAAAGTGTGAGCGATGCAGAGAACCTCTTCACATACTAGTGGAAGACGTTCTCTCGCAAGCCCTCGTCCGCATGTTTTGATGCTTCAAGATGAACACCAGAACGCGCCCGGGTCGTTTTTAGTGCGAACATCGTCCGACGTTGATGAGGATTGTTCTTATCGTAAAGCAGCACTGGAGTTTATGCCATTTGTCGGATATCGTTATAAATTAAATCCGAGTCATTGCAGAGCATAGATATGTACGACGCGCCTGACATTGGCTGTGGTCGTGGTAGGAGGAAGAGGAGCGAGAGCACGTCGGTCGCGGCGATTGTCCATGCTACTCTCCTTTCACCCACGACGTCGTCTCGACGAACACTCATATTTCTCGCTCTGAAACACTAAAATTGAATTTCAAGATGTCCTCCATCAATTAGATGCTCTTGCCTTTCAACATCAACAACGCAAGGCAACTTCGAGTCCGTGATGGGTTCGTCGACGTTTGAATTCATCAACCCGCCGAATATCGTCAGAGCTCTCGAGGGCATTGTCAACCTTCTTGCGAGACTCAAGCGGTCGATGTGGGAGATTCAGCTGCCGAGACGAAGGATATCGGAGGTGGGGAAGAGATCGCTCGACGAGAGAAGAAAAGCACGACTTGGGCGGCGACGGCGGATGTGAAAACACGGTCCGCAGACATTTTCTCTATATCTCTTTATTTCCTCTTTTCGACAAAGAACTATTAGAAGTCAGCTTTCAAAGGACGGGGTCACGAACAACTCAGCAGCTATGATTAGCTCCGATACTGTACTGTTTCGACCAAAGAATCAGTCACAGGTCACAACGAGAAAAAAAAAATCCCCGCCGATGAGCCCCGATAAAAAATCGAGGTTCATCGGGCCTTGACGGTGACCAAAAGTGTGATACTTTGGTCGAAACACTACAGTACTCTAGATCTAGCTCTGAAGGCGAGTTATGCCATTAGCAGCTGAGTCCTCCACACGTTATCGACGTATGTTGCAATACTTCTCAATTCATACCTTTGACGTCGTTGAATGTATTCCAATTAGCCGCTTCCACCAAAAGCCTACCCTGAAAATCTTTCGACGTCGCTATGTACGATCTTCGTTCATACGTCAACGAACAAAATACGATGTCCGATGAACTGCGTCGCGGTGCGTCCTGATTTTCCGATTTTCTCTTCTCGTAGATTGAACATCCATGGTAGTGGACCTCCGAGGGACGTTGCGTCCTGACCGCCTCAACAAGCGTGGAATTCACGCTATGGAACGGCCTGACATTCAACTTCGAAACTATCCTCCAAGCCCACGACAGCCCCATCCGCGCCCTCAAATTCAACCACTCAGGCGCCTACCTCGCCTCCGCAGACCAGAGCGGCGTCATCAAGTACTTCCAGCCCAACATGAACAACCTCACTGCGTAGAACGGACATCGAGAAGCCGTCCGGGCGATCACGTTCTCGCCGGATGATAGACGGTTTGCTACTGCGAGCGATGATTCGACGGTGCGGATATGGGACTTCCGGGAGAGCAGGGAGGAGAGGGTGTTGTCGGGGCATGGTTGGGATGTGCGATGTGTCGAGTGGCATGCGACGAGGGGGTTTCTTGTTTCTGGGAGTAAGGATAACCTCGTGATGTTCTGGGACCCTCGGACGGGAACCTGTTTATCAACTTTGTGCGTTATATCAGTCTTTGACAGTTGCTCAATCCCTGATAGATTCGCAGACATCATCACAAAAACACCATTCAAGCTCTTGCTTGGTCTCCGAACGGCGACTATGTCGCATCAGCATCCCGAGATCAGACCGTCCGAATGTTCGACATTCGAGCAATGAAGGAATACCGCATCTTGAAATGACACAAGAAGAAAGCCTGCTGTACGTAAAGGTATTCTTATCGCTCGAATGAACGACCCTAATATTGTTTCTACAGCTCTCGTTTTCCACCCCATTCACCCCATCCTCGTCTCTGGCGGCTCAGAAGGCGCAATCCTTCACTGGGACTACAATGCCCCCGAGCAAATCCTAGGCACGAACACCCCAGCAGGCCCACGCGCGACCCTCTCCCAAGCGCACGACTCGAACGTCTGGTCGCTCGCCTTCCACCCGCTCGGACACATCCTTGTCAGCGCCTCCAACGACCACACGACGCGCTTCTGGGCGCGCGAGCGGCCTGGAGACGCAAGCTCGGTCTTTGCGGGCGGGGGAGAAAAGCCGCCTGAAGCTGCCCAATTCAGTGGGGAGGGGCCCGATGAGGAGGATGAGATGGCGCTGCCTGGGTTCTCGTACCTTGGGCAGGGGGGCGCGAATTCGAGTGCGGGGGCGGGAGCGCTGCCTGGACTGGGGATGGCAGAGAGTGCGTTGCCTGGATTGCCTGGGCTGGGGAGTGCTGCAAATTCAAATGGCAGTGTGCCCCCGCCGATGTCATCCCGCGCGGACGGTCCTCCCAGGAATCAACAGATGGACGAAGGTATTCCAGGCTTCGGACGTTCAGAACCTAACGGCTCAAGGGATACATACGGCTCTGGTTCTGGTCCTGGACCCAGAGACGATCACTACAATAACAATAACAATTATGGCCCGGAAGGAGGACGAGGGGGAGGAAGAGGATACGGCTACGGAAACAATGGTAATGGAGGCGGTGGCGGATATGATGATCGGAGAGGAACTGGTGCAAACTCTTCTGGTGGTGGAAGAAATTACGGCAGTCGATGGGGGTCAAGGAGAGGCGGTCGCTACTAATTTTAACGAAGTAAAATTATATTCTGTATCTGTTTTATTTCTTGTAGCTTTTCATATACGCTTCCTTTCAACTTACTTTTTGGCGGCCATCGTGGATTCTGACGGACATGCACCGGAAATTGCCGGCAGTCTATTACCTCCACGTCAAACGCGTCGACGCGACTTGAAGTTGAAGAAAACCGTCACTCCCTCTACGGACCCCAGCGTCTCCAAGGCTTAAAAACTCTCAACAATTGCTCTCCATAATCTTGGACACGGAGAGGCTTTCTCAAGCTTTACTCGGACGCCGATGGCTTCAGAGAGGGACGATGTCCTTGGAGCAGTTTCGAACTGGCTCGACTACAGAATCGCGTCATCAGCAGAGTTGGGAAAGGAGATGGACACGCTGTGAGTTGAAATTGTACTATTACCTCCACGCAAACGCTAAAGAATAATGTAAAACTTTAGGAGGCTGGTTTCTAGTGCAGAAATGCGAGGAAACACTGCTCTGAGGAACCACGTTCGAGAGGTCGTCTGCCGATTACAACGTCTATCTTCTACTCTGAACGAGCTCGCGGTCGCCGCAAAAGAGCAGATTGATGCTTTTGGGGACGTCTCCCGGAAATGTGGCATCGCTCTGCTTCCCGATGAAGTGCTCGCAACAATTTTCGATTTTGCGGTCGAACACTGGAAGAAGTGGAAAATGGCAGTCAAGTTATCTCATGTCGATCGGCAGTTTCGTTCAGTCGCGTTGGAAAGTCCGCGGTTATGGACACAAATGTCTTCTCGCGGAGAGATGGTCAAAACTTGCTTTTCGAGGACGAAGGGGTTGCCTTTGGAGGTCGATTTGCACGTTCATTGCTACCACAGCCCGGTCGAGTGTCGATTCGATCCTGTGCTCTTGGAGCTGCTTCCCCTTGCAAAGAACTGGGGAACCCTGTCCATTTTCTTTGGTTTTCTGCATTCTAGAGATGAAGAGAGTAGGGGCCAAAACCTGAGTGGCAGAACAATGCGCCATGCCTCTGTCGACGCTCCTCTCCTCCGAAAGCTCACCTTCTACGGCGAGCAATATGAAGTTGCTCCCCACGATGTGTTTGACTGGTCGCTGTGGAATTGCCCGCAACTTCGATACCTTGATGCCGACAAATATTTCCCACTTCACCTTCCTGGATTATCCAATGTTTCCACCCTCTACATCACACTACATACCAACGATGAAAATATGTCGGAAATATTGTCGGAAATCACTGGGATGAAGAATATGGACTTCCTGAGTCTCGAATTTGTCCATACACACGAGAATTGGGATATTGAGGTGCTCGAACGGTTCGAGTTTCCTCAAGTTCGACGTTTGAAGATCACAACCACGCTCAGCTATCTCAAAGAAGATATAAACACGTCTCTCAAGCGCATCATCTTTTCGTCCCTGTTTTTCCCCGGTGCTGTTGAGTTCCACCTCGAGTTGAATGGGGGCGACCTTTCGGACTTCGAATACGACTCATATTTTGAAATTAGAGGCATTCGCGACTATGATTTCAACAAGGAGATCAATCGAATCTTTAGGCACGTCGACCAGTTCCCGCTCGTGGAGTTCTTTTCGCTCGACATTTCCTCTCCAATCGGTGACCGGCGTTCGAGGGTTTCCATCCCGTTCAACATGCTTCCCAGCCTAAAACGCTTTGTGTTCGACAGCAACACGAGCTTTACTATTGAAGAACCGGAGGACCCAGATGAGATTTACTATGAGGAAGAGAACATGGTCGCTCCTCGAGTGGTCGGCGACGTCTTACCGGTCCTCGAATCCATGACTTTCAGGCTTCGTGCGGGAAAACCTGCCGTTATCGCGGGCTGGGTTGGACAATATCTGAGAGGATTGAAGGAAGGCGGAAGGTGGAATGAGCTACTCGAACTAGTCGTCATGGGATACGGCGCTTCAGATTTGGGAAAGATGTCCTACGTCGGAGAGAAAGCTCTTGAGTGGTGCGATGATCAGCTCCGGGAGTACGACATTTTCCCAATTGTTAGACGTTTGTCCCCTATTCTAACGATGTTCATGTTACAGAGAACAAGGTGAAGAAGAAAGCGCTACTACCGACGATGCAGACAGCGACGATGAGAGTGGCGAAGAGGATGATGAGACGGACGAGACGGGAGAGGATGAGGACGAGGACGAGGACGAAGAAGACGAAGAAGAGCCCTAATACTATCATTTAAACTTTCATTCGAGTTAGAAGTGAGTCGGAGCGTACGCATGCAGAGCTTGCACGTCAACTTCAGGTCTGTCATGTTTGTCTTTCAAATTACCTCAAACATCTGATCTGCTCGTAGAGATTCCCCTGAAATTATTGTGCAAGCCTTTGCTCGACCTTCAACTTGAACTGGCAACTGCATGTAGTATCGGACACTAGTACTCGGCTCGAATGTCCGGTAGTCATTCCAGTCGAAAAGTGGATGAAGATGAAGAAACGACGTGCATAGACATCTGGGATCGTAACCTGCTTCCGTCTTGCCATCACTCAATTTGTTCAATATCAATCGAGCTTTCGAAGTTTGCCAGTGGGAGGTGACTGAAACTCTAAGAGCAAATTTGAAACTGCGTTTCACATCGTGTAGCTAGTGTTTTGGTTCTAGACATAGTGATTTTTTCGCACCTTCTGATCGCGTCGTAGTCATCGGAAGAAAAAAGTCGTTGTGCTCGTTGATTCTATCGGAGTTGTCGCCTCCTGCACCTCCACCGGGAGATGCCGCACTCCTTTCCTTGTAAAACCTCCGACACTGAACCACTGAGAGTAACATTATCACTACTTCACTACGAACCAAAGCCCTCGCTTTCTTGCTTTCATCGAGTAAAGGGAAGGATGATTGCCTATCGAATCTCCCGGAATTCACCGGCTTCCACGCCTCTTCGCCGTTCAGAAGTGGGCAGACTTTCTGCCACAAACTTCAAACATCGATCTCCTTGTCTCGTACTTCCGACATACTCGACGTCGATTATCCCTACTGCAGGATTTGAAACAGCACTTCTCGACACATAAGCTTCTTCGCTTTCACGAGATGGAATCAGAGAGGGATCAGGTTGACGCTGTCCCAACCAGGTTGGAGTCGGACCTCGAAGATGCAGTACCAACAGAGTTGGCAAAAGAGATGGACGTTGTGTGAGTCCGATTATGCGAGACTCAACGTACGTCTGCTAAAACATCAGCTTGGACATCTAGTAGGTCATTCTCTGTTATGGACATTCGAGGAAACCCTGGTCTCGGGGATCGTGATCAAGGCCTCGCATACCGTCTGCAGCACCCATCCTCCGAGCCTACATTAGGCGAGATCATATCGGAGGTGAAGGAACATACTGATGCTCCTGGGGCCATCTCCCGCGCCCGTGGCTTCACTTTACTTCCAGATGAAGTGCTCGAGATGATTTTCGATTTGGCGGTCAATGCAACCACTTCCTCACGCAGGAGTGAATTGAAAGCCGTGCTCGAATTATCCCACGTCGATCGCCAGTTCCGCTCCATCGTATTGGCATGCCCGCAACTATGGACAGACATGAGCTCGATGTCAAAGCCGGAGATGATTGAATTGTGTTCTTCTAGGACACGCGGGTTGCCTTTGACGGTTCACTTGCGCGTAAATTGTTACGAGAATCCAGGAGAGTTTCGATTCCGACCGGCTCTTCTGAATCTGCTATCGCTTGCGGAACAATGGAAACGATTGGTCGTGACGTACAATATTAATTTGGACTGCGACAACTACAGACAGACACGGAGAACCCAGGAGTTATTTGGAGTATCACGGCGCTATGCTCATATTGACACCCCTCTCCTCGAAGAGCTCACTATCTCGAAGGCCGGATACTGGGATTCCCATAACGCCACGGCTTTCGAATGGTCAAATTGGATTTGCCCGAAGCTTCGAAAGGTCCATCTCCGTTTCGATTTCCCACTTCGCCTTCCAGGACTATCCAATGTCTCCACTCTCACCCTCACTCTTCGCGTCGATGACACAAGGATTCTTGAAATAACTGTGGAGATTACCAGGATGAAAAATTTGCAGGACTTGGCCTTGGAGTTCACGAACACATTTGTCGACCCTGACCTTACCGTGTTCAATCCATTCGAAATTCCCCAAGTTCGCCGCTTGTCCATCACTACTACCGTTCATTTCGTGCCAGATGACTTGAGTCCTGCACTGAGACGCGCAATATTTTCGTCTTTGTTTTTCCCTGGAGTCATTGATCTCATCGTAAAGCTCAAAGCAAGCGACTGTGGGGAGTGCGAGGACTACTTTGATGATAAATACGATCGCGATTTCTTTTTCAACAAGGAGATCAACCGCATTTTCAGGCATATCGACCAATTTCCGCTCGTTGAATCTTTTTGTCTCGATATATTCGCCCCATACAGTTGCTACGAGGATAGTATCGCGCACTTGGAGGCCTACATTCCGCTCAACATGCTTCCCAGCTTAAAACGAATTGTTATGAAGGGCAACAGGGGCTTTGACATCAAAGAACCAGAGCATCCAGATGAAATCTTCTATCAGGAAGAGGCCGCGGTTGCTCCGCGAATTAGCGGCGATGCGTTCCCCCTTCTTGATTCGGTGACTCTTGACTTGAGGATTTATTGCGCTGCTGCGTGCTGGATCCAAGAATACCTGCGCAGAGCAAGGGATCGAAGGAGTTGGAATTCATCATTCAAACTTATCATCGGAAGAAAGAACTCGATGGGAATCCTTGAGGGATCGTACCTCGGGGAGAAAGCCCTCGAGTGGTGCAGTGACTTACTCAACAAGTACAAGTATGTTATTTTCTCGAGTGTTAGGCTCTATGTCTCTGACGATAATACTCTTTCAGAGATGGTGGAGAATATGAGGACTTTAACGATTAGAGAGAGAAAGGCGAAGAGCTGCATCAAATATTCTCAGATGGAGTTATATGAATGTAAGACGACTTTCATTTTGTGAAACCCATTGCAGAGGATGGCCTAGCTTACTTCCATCTCCTCCCTAAGCAACCCTTCACGAGAGCGAACAAATAGACAAATACCGTAGTGGGACATGATCATTCTCCCTCCGCTCGAATACAATCACCTTTTATCATCGCCGCCGATATTTATATTGACACCGCAAATTCTGCGATTGTAAATTTTTTTCTTTCTTCAGCGACGAAATGCAGGATGTACTGGGGTATCAAGCTATATATCAAAGCTATATATCAAGAGTAGTGAAGAATCTAAATTTACATGTAAGATCTCAGTTCTCACATACCATCCGTCACATTCTCCTTTAGATATTTACTCTGCGTACCATTTGTTCCCAAACCAGAACTTTACTAATGTCATCTCATCTTGGCGAGAAAATAAACGGACAAACATGGTGAAGTCGCCCGCCGTCTAACAAACAAAAAGCTCACTAGCGCTCACGGCAGCGTCCGAGCCGAGCCGAGATATCCGGTTGAGATAGCCGCTCGCGTGGCCAAATTCGTCTCGACCACGAACTTCGACGTCTCGCCTTCTTTCTTTCGACGTTGAACTTTTCGTAGTGAACATCATTCTACGCGTCTCTTGCGAAAAGACACGAAGAGAGGAGGTCACCATGGAACTTACACGGGAGCGGAATGCAAAGGCTCGGGTGGTCTTCGACTCAGAGAGCGACGATGTTCTCGACGCGGTGTCGAGTTGGCTTGGCCACGAAGTCGCGTTACCAGTGGAGCTAGAGAAAGAGATAAATACACTGTGAGTTTTATAACCCGGTATGCGTTGTAAGCTCGCTGAAATTGTGACGTATTAATCTAGCAAGTCGCTTTCTTGCACAGATGTTCGTGGAGACCCCAACCTCAGGAAACACGTTCGAGGTATCTCGTGCCGACTTCACCGCCTCCTCTCGTCTCTGGAAGAGATCTCTACGGCCGTGAAGGGGGAGATAAATGGATTTGAAGCCGTTACTTGCAAATGCGGCATTGCAATGCTTCCGGACGAAGTGCTGTTGACGATTTTTGAGATGGCAATCCAGAGCTGGAACGAGTGGTCAACGATCCGGTTATCTCACGTAAACAGGCAGTTTCGCGCTATTATGCTGGCCTGTCCGCGACTATGGACCGGCATGGATTCAAGTCGAGAGATGGTCAAATCGTGCTTCCCGAGGACGAGGGGTTTACCTTTGAACGTTTACTTGAGCGTTTACTGCTTCGCAATGCCGGACGAATGTCGGTTTGATCTGGTTCTCACCGAGCTGCTACCCCTTGCAAAACACTGGGGTGCACTTAGAATGTACTTTAATTCTCTGACAACTGGAGATGAAAGGAGGCACAGATCGCTATCTGGGCTAATGATGAGCCGTGCATCCGTCGACGCTCCAATCCTCAAACACCTAACCCTTCAGGGAGAACATCACAGCGACGTCCCTGTGACGACGGTCCCCGCTTTCAATTGGTCCCAGTGGAACTGTCCGCAGCTTCGAAAGCTCGACGCTGAACACTACTTTCCGTTGAATCTCCCCGGGTTATCCAACGTCTCCACCCTCAGCCTGACGTTGCGTGTCAACAACCCAAAGATATCGGAAATCTTGGCGCAGATCGCTGGGATGAAAAACATGACGGATCTGGCCTTGGAACTGTCCAATACATTTTACGAAAGCGAGATCATCGTATTTGAGCGGTTCGAAGTCCCTCAGGTTCGACGTCTACGAATCACAACCACTCTCCATTTCCTGAATTATGACATCAGCCCCGCACTCAAACGATCCATCTTCTCATCTTTGTTCTTCCCTGGTGCCGAAGAGCTCTATTTAAAGATAAACGGGGGTGATTACACTGATTATGAAAGATTTTTGGACGATACGTGGACTCGCGACTACTTTTTCAATAAGGAAGTTAATCGCATCTTCAGGCACGTAGAGCAGTTTCCGCTGGTTCATCATTTTCACTTTCGCATTCGCACCCCGTTCGGTGACCACCACGACTCCGAAGGCTATTCAAATGTTACTATTCCGTTCAACATGCTTCCCAGCTTGAAGCACTTTATACTGAATGTCAATACGTCCTTTGACATCGAAGAGCCGGCGGACCCAGATGAGACCTATTTCGAAGAAGAGGACGCGGTTGCTCCGCGAGTAATCGGTGATGCATTTCCCGTCCTCGACTCAATGACTCTTGACATGGGGGAACCCAGCGTCGCCGCGAAATGGCTCAAACGATATCTGCATGAAATGAAGGATCGAGGAAGATGGAACGAGTTATTCAAACTCGAGGTCTTTGTATACCGCCTGTCAGCTAAATTTGACGCTCTCCGTGACCGCATGGATTACGAAGGGGAGGAAGCCCTTGCGTGGTGCGAGGAAGTGCTTGAAAGGTATGTCGTTATAAATTATTTGAATTCCGATGAGATCTCTGACGGTGTCTTAGGAAATGCGACGAAGAAGCACAGCAAGCCGCGTAGCATCAGTGAATCGCGTTTATCTGCATTGCCTTGCATAAAACCGGGCAGAAAATCTACGAGACGTCTACATGTATCAACTCGCTATTCGCGCTTGTAACTTCACTCTACCACAATCACCCCGATCACCGCTGTGAGATCTCGCAACATCCTCGAACGCGCGGTGACAATGAGAAACTAAAATTCCACCAGATATAGTTGTCACCATCTTCTTATCTCCTTCTCTATTTTTTATTCATGCATGTACACGCTCTTTGATTTCAACAAGGGATGGTTACGGAAAAAGACAGTCATCGCCTTGAGCATAAATTTTGGCCTTCAGCAAGAACTAAGGTCGAGTGCAATGCAACGATCCAACTATAATTACTTGAAAGAATTAGAACGAGGGAGGGATTTGCTTGAGAACATGGGGTGAAAGTTGAGATCATGGAACGCGAATCGAGCACTCGACAAGAAATTTGTTGATTACGAAGAGAATAGCGAACAACATATACACATATGAACTATATACATGTATACATCTACCTCGGTTAGGTCCATTGGTCCATTAGGAGTGTTCTTGAACAAGGCACATGAACAAAAAAAACAGAGCGTATCTAAAACGAGACGAGTACTTGTATTCTACGACGCATGGGAGAATATGAGAGCGATCAGAGATATAATACAAGTAAAGCACACTGGCAGGAAATAGTCCAGTTTGGTTTTATCCGAAACAACAAAGCAAAGTGCGCCGACTCGATAAGCGCAAGTCCATGATACATTGTAAACCTACATCGCACGAAACTGTCACTTAAGAAGCTTGTCGTTATGATGTAATACCAAGACACGCACCTTGAATGATTTGTGCCATGACGATGGCTCTTCAGCCTCATCATCATCACAAACGTCGACGGATGTCACGGTCGCCATCTCGTTGGAAGGTGGGAGATCATAAACCCGGCCGTTTGACGACGAAGAGGATCTTGTAACTTGAACTTCAACGAATTTGACTCCTGTAAGTCTATCCAAGAGATCTGCGACAAGACGATCCCTTTTCCCATCACACTCTCCGGAAGTTACTGCTATTTGCAAAAAGGCTGGCACAGCCGCAAATTACGTAACATGTCGACGCGTCTGCCTGCTGAGGGGCCGGAAATTACAGTAATTGGC
>KQ086106.1:0-56441 GCA_001020605.1 Schizopora paradoxa | reverse complement strand
CCTTCTTTCCGACAGATCCCCAAACTGCCCGACCTGAAACGTGTCTTGAAGTCGAGACAATCTATATTGAGTT
The DNA here is from genome assembly GCA_001020605.1 of Schizopora paradoxa. NCBI lineage: Eukaryota > Fungi > Basidiomycota > Agaricomycetes > Hymenochaetales > Schizoporaceae > Schizopora > Schizopora paradoxa. Next base: position 56,368 of record KQ086106.1, on the reverse strand, counting down.
ACAACGCGTGAAAGAGTGCGACGTTCTTTCCTTGCTGGTGAGCATATCTTGACCTCGCTCGATTCCAATAAAATGATGAATTTAAAAGAACGCTGCTGTCCGGTGGTTTGCCCTGTTTCCTCGCCTGCAAAAGATTCTGTTTTCAAAGTCAGGCGCGAAGGTGGCTAACAGTGACATTACGCACTTCATATTGTCCCTTCGCGAGATGTTGCCTCAGGTGGGCTTCCGTTGCCGCAAATTTGATTAAAATAGATTCATTTTTGGTGTAATTTGTTGGGAAAAATGTATTTTCATTGGGACTGGTAGCGCGTCATTCGCGGCGCAAAAACCCGATGCAACCGAAATCACGGCCGGTGTATCGGCTGATGATGGGACCGATGTAACGGCCGTTGATAGGACCGATGTAACGGCCGATCAGCGGCCGATAAGTACTTCCTTTGAAAATAAGTTTCGTATTTGCATCCATATTTACTCACATAAGTAATTAAAAATAGATACAAACTATTTTGTTTCCTACTTATGGAAACTTTAGTCGACATATTTGGTTTCTAAATAGGTATCGTCTCTTTTTCTTTAATTTACGTAAAAAAAGGTTACAAACTATTTACCATATGTGGACTTCAGATATGCGAACACATAAGGTATAAACCTTATACGTTACCTTTATCAAAAAGAGACATCAAAAGTAGTAACATATCTAACCCCGACTATCTAACCTTGCCTATTGATGCTTTAAATGGAGTAAAACAAATTATACATATATAACGACCTCTTTAAGGAGGATGTAATCATCCAAAGATTTTCCTATTTAGACGCGTCTTTGACATGGTATTTTTCTAGGAAATTTGGGGCCTTGCACGCAGTGTCATCTCAGCACAGCGAGAGAGTCAAATCGTCGCTATTTCGAATCGATAATCCATTTGACGTCTATCCATCTATCGTGAGCTTAACGTCGTAGGGCTCAGAGAAGGGGGAAATTCGAAGTCGAGGGAAAGACATAGTCCCCAACGACGATGAACGGATGGTGTTAATTGCGACCTACAAGTCGATAGACACTTCCTAGCTCCGCCTTTCCCATTTCTCCCTCTAGCCGTGGATACGAGACGCGAAATTCGATAGACAAATACGAGAGAAACATACGAGATACTCCCATAGTATCGGCCACGGCGAGATCCTCTGGTAGACCCCGCATTCTTTAGGCAAGTTTGTGCATGCCCAGGTTCGATGTTTAGCGCTTCGTAAGCCTTTCTCCGCTCTTCTTGTTCAACGATTTATCTCTTCGCAGTTTACTCGTCCGTTTCTCTATTTCCCGTTTCAAGAGAATGGTCTTTTCGATCTCCGCCAGCAGTAGGCGGCAGCATCTCGTCGTCATGCACATTGTGTTCGGCGTAAAAGACTTTTCGAATCGTCGTTTCAATCCCATTTGACAGAAGAAGACCGCGGAGGCACCTCTGTCACCTGTTCTCCTTGACAGTGCGGTACTAAGTAGATGTCGGAGACTGCGTATCTGGGTCTCATCTGTCAGAATCGTTAGCATGGGTTTCCTCGTTCTTCTCATATTAGATTTATTACTCATGTGTCATCCCCAGATCAAGTCAGGTAATATAGAATTTGGAAGCTCGACGATGCACAAAACTTTTCGAAGGAATTCAATTCGACGCCCTTCAGCCGATCTTCTCATCTTGGCACCCTTCGACCTCAGAGGGACATTCTTCTATGTCGTATCGCAATATCTATTAAGCTTACTCCCGGCACTTCTTCGTCCTTTCGACTGGACTCATCGACTACTGTAACGACCTCGCCGGTTCCAGACTCCAGATTTCGTTCACGCGCACATCAGAAAACCTCGAATGGAAGCGTACAAGACAGCCCAACTCTCATGTGGTGGGACGGACAAATATATCACGATGAAATGATTTCCTCGTGCTGGGCAATAGTTTGACAAGTTGCCTGGCTGTACGCTAAGGTGAGTCAATTCTCTGTTCGACATCGGAGCGAAATGCTGGCTCTTTTCGCATGTCTTTTCCTTCTCCATTTTTCTGGCTCCGATTTCCTGCTTTCCACGTCTTCTATCCGTCCGCGATGGGCGGAGATACAGCAAATTGTCGTGCGGGTGGATCATAGACGTGTATTTTACCGACTGGTCCGATACCCATTCAGCTCTAATCTCGAGTTTCGCTAGCGATTTGTCGCCATCGTCACTCGGGGCACCACTATTCGACTGGGTACCTATGCGAGTTCTTCAAAAGCACTGAATTTGAAGTACGTTATCATAAAATCTCGGGAGAAATAACTGAACAGATTACGGTATCCTCGCGAATATAGATTCTCCTGGTGGGGTCCGAAGATGTTGACCGTCGTCGTTTAAATGCGCGTTGTCTACCCCCCCCCTTCTCTTTGATATTACAAGCACCTCCTGAAGAGCTGCATACCACCGGGCATATTTCTCAAGCGAACCCTCATGCTTTTCATCTGTGGAGCGAGGACGAGCAGTACGGTCAGATTCGCTATGAAGAATTCCTCTCTTTCACTTTACTCTCAATCAACAGCGCTAGATGAGTGAACGACCGCGGTATTGCTCCCCCATGAAGTGTTCTATTGGGGAGCGAAGTAAGAATAAGAAATTCTTCTTCTTCGATGAAAACAACGCTCTGATTTTTATACCAGTTCTTTGCACGAGGTCTTATTGTCTATCTCGGATTTGGATGTCTACGCTCTCAGGTACTCTACTTTCATACGTCTTCTATTCGCACTGCTAATCTGTATAATTAGAATCTCTTTCGCGCTGATCCGGCTGGACTTCTTGTCCGTGGCATGGGATTGGCTTCTTACCCCGCGTCCCGTGTTCCGCTCAAATTCCCAGTTACTTCCGCTAACGACCACGCCTTCTATTTCGCATCGTTGCATTGCACTTTCGCAGTATCACGCTGACCCGTGATAGAGAGGTATATATTTGAACGGCGGCGATCCCAAATGACGTGAGTGCACGTTTTGATTTTCGGGGGCGTGCAAGTAATTCGTTGTATTTGAACGCAGTTCTGGACTTCATAGCTTGCGGTGGAAGTTCATAGCGCAATCGCTTTTGCCTCGAGGTGAGCTCGTTATCTATGGATTCCCCGCTCTAATTAATCACAGTTTTTGGATTCGCCTTCGATCTGAGTGTCTTGGAACTGGAGTTCATTTGAAATTTATTAGACATTTTCGAATCAAACTTGGGAGCATAGTCTCTCTCCCTTCGAAGATACTGAGCTTTAGTAAGTCGCTGGTCATGTGAATGGGGGGAAGACTGTTCACAGTCCGACGCTCCAGACGACAGATAACTAGCCTCGCACTTTTTATTCAGGAAAACAAATGTATTGACGCTTCGTCTCCGCCGGTAAGATTTCTAATCGACGGACTTTAATCTTACCCACTCAACGCCGCTGTGTGCATAGAAATCGCGTAGAGGTCTTGAGCGATGAACGTGTATACCTACGCCATGAATTTCGCGCCAGAGCTCCTACTGAAACTACACCCTGGCAAGTGAGTAGCCAATATTTTGTTCGTTCTCCTTACCTTCGAATTACACTCTCTGCTAGAGTTTTGTTTTGTTCTTGACGACCGCGTGAGAATCGAAGTAGTCTTGAAACGTCGTCGGTCATCAGGACATTCCGGCGAACGTACTGAATCAAGTTCAATCAACAGCTCCCGCCTAAGTTCAGACGACTGACATCGACTCGCGTTAGACGCTGTTCCGATTGGAAAGGTGTAGTGCACCTTAGCGAATGTATTCGCCACTCTTTACTGACCCATATTTTTCTGCTAGCATTTCGTTAAGCTTCGTCACGCAATAATCATAGGAAAGTCGGACTCGATTCGCAGACATAATTTACTAACCTCACTCTGATTTGATAGCTCCGTCCCCTCGTTCACCAGCCTCCTTAGAATGACTTCGTCGCGTCTTGTGAGGTTGATTATTCGTGCTCGATTATTTGTCAACATCCCTTGCGCAGGGCAGCACTGCACCTGGTGGATCGACACCAATATGAGAAATCGAGCTTCTTGCACGGCGAATAGACAAATCAACATTCACGAGAAGATGTTAAGATTTTATATTGAGGACGAGTATTCTTATCGTTTTGAAAAATCGGGTCAAGCTTGTACTCGCTGTGTGAGCGAGCGCTCTTTGAATTCGTTTTTTCGGCGCGAAGATATTGCCTGCAATAGTGACCGGGGTCCATTTCGCCTTGTTCATCCACTTGAAGCCTCGAGAATTTATCCGAGCAAACCCTACGAACCGATCTGTGAACGGGACCAAGTTCGAGGTAAGGTTTTATTGATTTGGGTCTAAATTGCATCAGGGCCGCTGCATTTGGGGTTTGAGAGAAATTTGGGCGGATTTGGTGTTGTGGTGTAGAAAATAAATCGAGCCTCGGCCCAGAGTTATGCCGCATATTTGCTTCCGTTACCCCTTCGCGAGCGTCGCTCTACGGGAAGTTGAGGCAAAAGCCTGAGATTGCTGAACGTGATGCGATTCTCCTTCCAAGGGCATCCAGTACAGGTCCACCCCAGTTTCAATGTTTCGACAATGTACATGCCTCTAGTGAGGACAGCCATACCACACTCAGGGTGTAAAATCGTTCGATGAGGCACATGGAATGAATGCCGACGGGCCGTTTGCTGAGAATAGATCACCAGATAGGTGGTGGATCGACGCATCGATGAGATTCAACTTTTCATCCTGAAGCTGAACCGGCGTGAAAACATACCAAGCTGATAGTACAGACCCAAGGCTTACGATAACTTGATGAAATCCGAGCTCGATGAAGAAGCGTCAGACGAGAGAGAAAATCTTTCGATGTTCGTCGAAGTAATGGCTAGTACAAAGCAGCGCCGCAAGTCTTCTCGTCCATTTGATGTCGAGATTTCTGTCAAGCTGAAATTAGCGAAGGTCACGGCGCTTTCCGTAAAGAAGAAAATGACGAATGTAAAGGAACCTGTTACCGTATGACGGTGTATTTTCGAATCTATGACTCTAGGATTAGTAAGTACTGCGCAACGCATAGCACCTTTTTTCATAGACGCCATTGGAAGAAGTTCGAAATTTTGCACTCTCCTTTCGCTGCACGATAGTAGAAGTTTAAAAACGCCTAAGGAAGTCTACGTATAAAAGCGACGATTCCAAATGCGCCTGATGAAAGAAAGAAAGAGATTGAAATTAAAGCGGGCAGATTAGCTGTCAGAGAGCCAGAGTATCAACGAGGCAAAGTATGGCGTACAGGTGTACCAATCTTCCTCCTCGGAAGGCGGTCGAGAAGTTCGGATCTTCTGGTAAACTCTCATACGAATACGTGGTGAAGAGGTGATACGGAAGTCACTCTTGCAAACGACATTCCCTACATAACAAACTATCAAATATCAAGTGATTGAGCAGTCCGATGTCGAAGAGTGAGAACATACCTTCAATTGATACAAATTTGAAGCTAAAACGCAGCAGTAAATTACGTTTGACTTAGAGCTAGGAAAAGGTCCACTCTTGACCATCGCATGGGAGATTACAGATCCTTGAAAAAATCGCTATTAGCATATGCGAGTGCCAGCGGTGAAGAGGCAAGAGAACGTCACCCTAACGTCTGAGCTACTATCGAGCGTTTTGCAACTTATCGGAATACGTTTACGCTTTCGCAGCCAGAGGCGAGATATTCGAGTATCAATATCCATTTACAAGACCAAAGCCTCCTATATTCCTCATCGAGTCCCTCCTTTGTTCTAAATTCGCGAGTTGACGTTCATTCCCATTCACGATACTATATTCGGAGATACAGAACGGTTGATCTTCAAAGTGGAAAACGGTGCTCACCAGGGTGTCTGAATCTTGCATTCAATCGAGATAGAGGTGTATCGCGCGTTGTGGGGAAGGAGATGAAACGTAGGAATGTGGCGCAGAACAAGGGATTTGCGTTCGGATTGAGTTTCGATTTTAGTGTGGTGGAGCGCCAGTCCGCCGGTGAGCGAGTATAACAACATTTGAATCGCCAAAGTCTCACCTCTGTTGTAATAGTGGTGTTCATGAACGCAAACGAGTCTGCAAGAGCTCGCTGATTGCGAGTTCTGTGCAAGTTTGTTGTGGTCAGAGTCAACAAGATCAATGAGATCAATGCTCACAACCGGTTTCCAGGTCTACAGAGAAGCAATGTCGCGAGATCGATGACGAGGGCACGACGAAGCATCGTGCCGTCCTTGTCTCCCGCCTTCCGCCTTCCTCCGTTTCCCTGTCTATCTTATATATGTATATACACCCCACGAAAAACGAGGTGCGGAAGCAAACTCTATAAACTAGACTGTATATAAGTCGAGAGTCAGAGAGGCGTGGATGGGATAATAGACGAGGACGGACGTTCCTTTCTTCCCTTCTTGGCTTTTCAGGCTCTCGGACGTCGTCGGATAAAACTGGCGTCGATGATTGCGTTCGTCGCCGTATTTTAGGTTACGCGTCAGGACGCGGGGCCTGGCGATCACGATCGAGTTTGGCTAGGCTTGTGGGCTTCGCGTTGGGAGGCCAACGAGAAGAGGCGTTGTTGTTGGAGATGAAACAGCAGGGTGAGTGCGCGATGGAAGTTGAAGTGATGGGTCGCGGCGGGCGCAAAGTCCTGTAGTCTAGGACATCGTCTTTGAAATAAAATGTTGGAAGGGACGGGTGAGTCTTCATGAGAGAAGGAGAAATAGGCGAAAAAGGTGAAAACGCACCTGACGGTCGACGCGTCATCGATTTCGACGAAGAGATTACTGTACTATTTCGACCAACTGTTCACGGGGTTGTGACCGTGACACGAAAACTTCACTTGTTCACGGAGTTCACAACCCTAAATGAGCAACATTTGGGTTACAAGTTCCCTTATCCGGACGCTAGGGTTCGGCTAGCGCGCTCTAAAGGCCCCGAGAGCGGCTTGTGACCTGTGACAGCGTCTCAATTAGTTCAAGTTCACGGCGTTTGTGACCGTGACGTGAACAGTTGGTCGAAATAGTACAGTACATCCTTTAAGGAATTTTTCTAGAAGACAATAAATTGTCAATACAAAGCTTCATTGAGCATTCTATATCTTACATATCTGCTGGGATCTTGGATAGTTACGCTGAGAGTAGATCGAGCGACATCCTCGATGGCGTCGTTCCGATTTGCTGTTAAGCGAAATCGGTTGAGTTGGGCTCTTTTTCGCTCGATTTGGATGGTGCACTTGTTCTCCAAGGCAATTTCATCTCACGACATTTGCAGGGCCATCTTCTTCGATATTACCGTGTCATTCCTGTGCCTTCGCTGCGCACAAGCGCTCAGGCGCTTGTGCATATACCTTCACTCATTTTCATTTGCACGCATGTATTTCCTCGTTACTTTTTGTTTGCTGTACAAGTGATTCGGTCGAGCTCTCTTTGGACCTTCTGTAATCTCGCTCCATATCAAGCCGCCGTTTCGAGCTCTTTCGGAGTCTTTCCGTAAGCACTTGCCGGCTACACCTAAGCCTTCTTGAAACAACTCGAATGTCATGAAAACTCGCTCAACCAAAGGCACTGTCCTGATACTCAACATTTCTTTTAATTGATATTGGACTTTGGAAGGAACTGGAATTAGGTGTGATAAGTGATGGACAGCGGTACAAATCGGTTCTGCCACGCGTAGACGCTGGCCCACTGTGCACAAGTTCATGAGAAAGAAAAAATTGCCGACGAATTTGTCTCCGGGTCGATCCGGACCGCCACGTGGGTGAACGCGTAAGCCTCGCAGCAGCAGAGCTGCAGCAACGACGAAGAGACATCGATGATTTTCGAGGACGAACGATACGACCTCACGTCTCTGGATATGATCAGATGAAAGTCACTACGTATGCTTACAAATTCATTATTCCGAACTTCAGAAACGAAATCTCACGCATTCGCAGGGCAAGTTCGACGTTGCAGAATGCGAGAATGTCACGCACTTCCGATTTGTTCGACACAAGGTCATTCCACTGGCTTTCGAGACTTCCTCAAATTCTCTCTTGGCGAGTCATTCGAGGAGCGAGGAAAGGTCAGAAAGAGAGTTGATGAGATGAGATGTTAGAAATAGAGCTTGAATCTGAGAGGATGACAATGGATGAACGTACGTTTCCAGCGTTTCATCGCCAAAGCTCGACTCACGAATAGACAAGATCGTTGTAGGCAAGGCAGCTCCGCCCTTGAAGCAGGACTCACTCTCGCATTATCAGGTGGACCTTGGAACTTCGATCTCTAACAGGATGAGTCCTCGTGAGCCACAAACGAGATGCAAGACACAACATACTCACTATTCGGAAGTACGCCGGAGAATTTGGCGTTGAGGTTATCATCGTTTATTCCTCTATCTTTTTTGAACTATCAGCCACACTGACACGCTGACCTTTCTTCTAAGACTACGTCTCGCGAGCTTTCAGGGCTTTCCGCACGGATGACCACGAGGACATACCCAGTGCAAGTTACAAACACCGTCCAGACGCGGACAAGAGTCTTATCGTCCTCGATTTCCATGTCGTCTGGGAATCCTTTCGCGGTCGCTCTTTGAAGATTCTATCTTCATTGAAGTGTACTCGGCGTAATAAAGTGAGCGTTTACACCCTTCTTCTGCGTTTCTGTATAGAAAGCTCACCTCACAAACACGCAAAGTCGTCTGAGGTACTTTCAGCATCGTCGAATAAGGGTTTGCTCCTGTTTCTTCAAGATGATTTCCGGCAGAAATTCCCGGGAGCAGATTCTCGTGCATGAATGACAGTCACATCTTCCGAGTCAAGCGAAGGATATAGACTTCTCGACGATTTCCGTCCGAGGGTCGCTGATACGAAAGAAGAGAAAGCTGGCGCTGGAAGACTCTCTTGTGCGTATGGACTCTTCTTCTCAATTCTTTCCACGGCTTACCTCCAACACGAACATCACCTTGCTAGTGAATGAGTGGAGAGATACGAGGTATCCTGGGCAGATGATTATTTTGAAGTTGTGGGCTGGCATTTGATCAGACGTACGTCTTCTCGTTTCCTTTTTCATTCTTGACACATCTAAAAAATCCCGCCGCCGCCGCGAATTCATAGACGCGATTTGTGGCCATCATTTGCCGTCGATGATATCTTCAAATATCTACTGCTGTAGAAGAATGATTGAGCTAGCCGGCTCACGGATGCGCACCCGTATCTATGATGGATTGGAAGGTATACAAAGGTGTTCCTTTTCAACGCCGCAACACGGTCAGGAGACGTCAATGCTCATTTCGACGAAATTTTCTTCATAGCCCACCCTTTATCCAGTCCACCGGGAATGATCTACTTCATTGGACATTTCTCTAAAGGTGTTTCGTAGCGGTGACCGTAAGTCTACTCTCAGGACTCCTCTACCCGTGATGCAGGGATCTAGGTTCGTTGGAGGAGCTCCCAGTGGTTACCAAATTGATTTTTATATCAACATATTGACCTACTTTCTTTGCAGTATGTGCCAAATTACGAAGTGCTTATGCGTCTATTGTGAAAGTCAGCGGGACGTATACCATTGCTTGCCCATCATCAACAGCAATATGGAGTCACATCGCGGATAAGCGGAGGCGAGTGCGTCTTCTATTAAAACATTCCCAAATCTTTTCATAAGAAAAAACGCACAGGCGCAGGCGCTTCTTCCTTCGACACGAGGCACAATTGTCCAATGCTTTTATAGACGGTACGCATTCCTTCTTGGCCATGAGAAGCGCCCTCTTCGGTATCCTTCGGTTCGCTCTGTCGCCATCTCGCACACGCACGCTCGCGCTGATCCGGATCGTCTTGAACGTGGCAAATGTTCTTCTCGTTCCGCGTTCCGCTCAACTGCCCAAATTACCCCGCAGATGATCACGCCTTCGAATCACAGCAGTTTGAATTACCCTTTGGTACGTCACATTGCGTCGTGATCCTCTAGCGCTCGTTCGTGTGGGGTCGATCTCGGAAAGCAGCTTACACGCGCTGGTTTGTACCGGCGCGCGCAAGTAATGCTCGGGAAGTTACTTCAAAGGTTAGATAATTCTGTGATTTCTGGCCCTAGTTGCGGCGGTAATGTCCTGATAATCTATATGCCCATCTTACTGAGCACGAGGCGAAGTCTAGCACGTTTGGTGAGAAATGTTTCATCTAGCATTAAAAACGCGACTCATTATGAACGCGAGCAGGTATGGGTGTCTACGAAATACGTGCTGGTGCTCGTAGCAGCATGGCCGCATCGAAATTTACAGGCGCACATCGACAACCAATCAATAATGCTTTCTAGACATGCCAACCTCCTCAACGACGTAGCATCTTCACCACTTATAAAAAACATGCGGCATGGTGCTTTTATTCCTCAATGTCGGTTCGCATGCAAAGCTTGGATTTATTTCTATGATAATGCAGACGAAGATGTATTCCAGCGAGCGAACGACTCAGAGGTCGACGAGCTTCCCGATCGCGTTTAGTGTCGTCCCATTTGGTAAGAAGATTCGTCACTCGAAGTCGGACCTTTTACGAATTCGTTACATATTGCTGACGTCTCTTCGAACTCAGCTGATGAGCGAAATCGACTTCCTCGGTCAAGATACCTTGTTCTCGAAGACAATACCGGGATTCAAGTCCACCGGTGAACGTTCCTCGACTCTACGAGCTAGCGTTTCGACAAAACAATGGCCGTCGGATTGCGCGATTACTTATCTACCCCTTACTCCTCCTACTATTGACCCGCAGAGCGCTATCGCAATACTGAAGATCTGGATACTGAGCTGCTTTGTTCGTCTCTCCATTCTACGACCCACGTTTGAGTAGAAACTGACGACTTCCCTATTGATAGCTTTGCGCTACTACAACTTGGATACATCGTCGTAAGAAATTTTTATACTCCGGTGAACAAACTGACCTTTCTTCTGTAAATCTAATCATTCGGGATGGGAGAAAGTGCGTCCTGGTGAGCCAAACGTGTATTTCTGCTGCTTACTTCTTATCATCTAGAAACACTCTGGACGCGCTTGTTCTCGCTGTGAGAGCGCGCAAGAGCAGCTTGGGCGGCGTATTCTCTGGTGGTAGGGGTCCTCTTCGCATTCCCAAACCAAACTTCGAGGCTGAATATTTCTACTCGACGCCCCGACGCGGCCAATCGAAAGGACTTTGTCCGGTTCGGCCCGTGAATGCATTCTCAGGGAAGCTAAATCTGGGGTCTTGTCAGAATTTGTCCGAATTTGGTGTCGATTATAATTTGATGGATCGACGGTGGAACCAATTTCAAATTTTGCTTCCGTGCTGGTCCTCCGATATCCCCGCAATTGCAGAGGACGCCGTTCAATATTCAATGTATTTTTTCTTTCCAAAGGTACGCGTACGTTTGTTTGAAGAAAGAACTGTTCTCTGGGTTTCAGACGTAATGAGCTTGCTGAGCGCCGAACACGAGGCAAATGGTCAGGACACCAGATCGACACGATGGAGCACGCCAAGTTGCCGGTAATATACGTAAATGAGTTGTCCTGCAGGTTCACGTACTTTTGCATCGATTGCAATGCACGTTCGACTTGCGACGCCTTCACCAGGTCTACGAAATGCGGACAACTATAAAATAGACAGAAGTGAATTGATATCGTATGATAGAGCTGTAGTTGTCAAGCACTCACCAAAAATGACAAACTGTCACTGTGATGAACATCGACAACGTAAGGGATGTGTTAGCAGGCGAAGCATGTCTTCTCGTCCATTTGATCCCGAGCTTCCTGTCCCGCTCGAATGGGTGCACCTTGTGGTACCTTTACAAGACAAGAATTTGTCCGCACGAAATATAACAAGGCTCTTGTCGATTTCATTCGATAACCGCTCCTTTCAGTCGATATTACAGCGTGTTGACGAGGACTGAACATCGAGTCTTAGAAACATGAGGAGGAGTCGGTACTAGCCGTAGAATTCGAGCTGAGAAATTTGGTATTTTCAAGGGTGCTCACTGTGCGCCGAATCTTTTGCCTATGGACCCACAAAACTATTGGAGGTGCCGCGAGCCTGGATTGTGAGCGGGACACCCAAAAGAGACGAGTACGAGTAATACGCAGTGAAGAGTGATCATCGGACCCATCGCCGACAGAAAAAAAATAGGGAGAATTTTAAGGTGCTTGTACGTATGGGATTCAACGCACCTACTCGCGCTGCTGCTGGCGGCGTGAACTTGACGCCGACTCTCGAGTATGCGAGTTGAATGACAATGCTTTGCACGCGAAGGCTGTCCATCGCCCGCCGCTCCCCTCCAAAATTCGCCGGTGAACGAGGACTTTGAGGCGCTGCAATGGAAATCGCTAAATGAACGCCAAATCCCCCAATGTAATGGAATGGCACTGCTCGCCTTAAATTTTTAGGAGAAATATTGTGAGACGCCGGGCGGAGAGGACGTGAATCCTCCTCAAAAATTGACCTCGAACTTCGCGTACGCAGTGAGCGCCGTATGTACAGATCTCGGCTTGAACGAGGAATGAAGGGTGCGACAATACTTCCTGCGCAGGCCCGAGAAATTCGACATATGAGAATGGTGAGATGAGAGTCGAGACTCTCAGAAATCGAGCTTACGCACCCTTCGTTCCATTTCTTCTCTTCGTCAGGCCTGAGCGTGAGCGGCACCTATCCTGGTGAGTCATGCGGAGATTCATGAACCCTCCGAGAGAGTGTGATTTGTGGCAAGCCGAGTCGAACTGACGCTGCGACCCGTTACCTGGAGCTGAACTTGAATAGCTATGTGTTAGAAATGGGGGACATTTATCGAGACACATAAGGTAGCTCACGTTAAAAGAACGAAGGGTAGAGAACCTTCACAGCCTTCTTCAACGATTATTTACGCCTCTCGTGAAATGGAACGGTCATCGCCTCTCTCCACGTAGCCCAGCAAGAAAAGTGTGACCCAACAACCGATATCCACAATTATTTGAACCTCGGAATAATGTTTGAGGGTGAAAAAACGACCTTGTAGGTCCCTTCGTAAGGAGATTTAGCCTCGTACTCCCCTAAAGTGCCTCCGAAAATTCTCCCGTTAGGTGGATGCGTGAAAATATGAGTGAAGAGAGCAGCGGCGCAGCACTCGAAATCACACCGTAATTCCAGTAGGGATGCGTTTCACCTCAGCATTCCAGACGTCAAACGTATGCAAAACCTATAAATGTGAAAATTAGTACAACGGTTGATGACAACGTAGATATAATTCGACAGAGAAAAGAGGTAAGTCGAAAGCTCGACGATCACATTGTATAATATAACGATGAAACGTCTCTCGCATGAGATGATTCTGAAGCGCGTGACTCTCTCGCAAAGAGAAATAACGCAGAGCAGAAAAACACACGGATGGTCCGCTATTTTTCGGAAATGAAGCAGGGTCGGAGCTTGTCATATACTGCTGCGTCTACTACGTCGCTGGGAGGACGACCGCCGACCACTCTCGCTAGGATCGCAGCTGCAATGTGCAGCACTAGGGTAGGAATACATTATATGTGCGTTTGAGTTTTTGAAAGGACGTTTGCGGATGACGCACCGCTCGAGCTCAGGCTCGTAGCTCGCGGCTTTGTACCGAAGATCCAGGCGATACCATCCTCTCCGACGGCGCGAGCGTAAGTTGGCGGATGACAGTGCTCGCGAACACAATGCCAATTCAAATCGTCCATCAACGACGGACGGATGCTTTCAAGTTGAATTATGTGGGTGCGTAGAATGCAACATGAAACGCGGCGTCGAAGTGAGTTTGTCGAAGCATAGCTGCCGAGGAACGCTGTAAGGACAAGACCAGAAAATCGAGGTTATCTGAACGTGATTGGGAGGAGAGACGCTGACAATGGTAATGGCAGGTAATGGCAGCGGCGTTCGATGGAGAGGTGCGCCGGCGAAAGACTGGTATTGGTAGGCGCAAACGAGCGAGATGGTGCACGGCCTAAGCGCCAGACGTTCGGAAATGAAATAGGGTGCTGGAGATGGGGAATGTAAGGTGTTGATTTGCGGGTCGAGGTCTGGATCAATGCCAGGTCGTTGGTGATGTGCTGGATGTTATGGGGTGGAGACACCGGCGTACGAGGTGAATGAACGGAAAATTCGGGAAGCAAGAACTCGTCTTTACGAGAGGGCGGTAATTCGTCGTCGATGTATTGTAATCGAGCTGGAGAAGGTAAATTGGCAAGTCGGTGAGGATGTGAGTTGGAATGATGGACGTACGCGAAATTAAATTCCTCGTCGCGATACGTCATAGCCACCACCGCGCCCGTGTCCAAGATACGCCGGCGAACTCCCCTCGACACTCGAGCTCCTCGACTAAGCTCCAAGTTGACCAGATATTCGGAAATGAAATAGGGAGCGTCGAGTTTGGTGGAGAGTCGAGAACGAGCGATAGACAACCGATCGATGCAATGTATGTTGAGGATGTCTTCTTACTCGGCGCCAAATTACAGCTAATGAGGGTTGCGGGTCGACGAGGCGAGCGCGCTTTGTTCTGTGAAACGCCTGATGAGCGGTCTGAGGTCTGCTCAATTACATAGTCAGTTACTAGGGCGCTTGTAAGATACTATAAAGAGAATGGACGTACCTGGACATTGGTAAATCGCCCTCAGAAATTCATTCGCCTTTTGAGATAGGGCGATGTTGTTCCTGAGGTAGAGTCACATAAGTGGATATTCGAGTCTCGCGTAGAGCCTGAGAGGAGCGTGATGTGGAGAGTCATGAAGTCTATAGAAGTGAATTTCAATTCGGTTAGCTTGTCGATCCCATGATTTGGAATCTGAACGTTGCGCTGAACGACGAGAATACAAGGCCTGCCGCAGGAGACGGGCGTGGAGTGGTCTTATCTTCTTCTCCGTCGTCGACGTTGAGGTCCATTGCACGTTGACCTGTTTATCGACGGTGAGTCTCTCCCCGCTCCTAAACAAATTGTATCAAGAATATTGGAATTGTGAATGAAGTCAACGATCGCCGACAAAGTGCAAGCGAAGACGAACGCACCCGCGAAGGTCTACACCTGCACCGCTTTCTCCTACGCATCCAGTCCAGACTCGTCCTCCCACCCGAGTTCGTTCGGTTGTTTGTTCCCAACCAGGTAATTCTTCACGTCTCCCTTCTTCTCTCCAAACTTTCTCTTCTCCATCGTCGCCTAATTCTGCTCTTACCCTGTTATACTAATATATATGACTCGTGTAGCCGAGAGTGTGACGCATGCAAGCGCCAGTGATTGGGTTGTTGTATTTTGAGTCTGGGTGCGAGCTGATTTGATTAGTAGTAGTGGCGACGGATTGACGTGCTGGGCCTGGCGATCGTGATCGGATTTGGGTTGGCTTCTTTTTTTCTGAGCGGGAGCGAGCGTTGACATGGGGAAGCATGAAGGGGAGGAGATGAGGGTGAAACGAGGAGGGAAGGGCGGCAGGGAGGGAGGGGTGAGAATTGGTGGCGCAAAGCTCGAGGAGGCGGGATGATGATGATGATGCGCTGAGGAGGAGAAGAGGAGGCCCAGGGCAGGCGGCGACTGCGAACGTCGTTCGCCAGTTTTCCTTCGCGATGGAGAGCAGAAGAAGGGGCACGCACCGTAGACGCTGATCCGACCCAAGACCCCAAGGCGCTCCGCGACCAGAACCAAGACGGCAAGTCCGAGCTACATGTAGCTTAGGCGCGGCGCAGTGCAACGCGAGGCGGGCAATGCTCAGCGCTATCGCTAGCGTCTAGGGCGTCCTGCCACTGTCAGAATACTAGTACAAGCGCTGGCTCCGACCTCGTTGCTGATGGCGCTTTTCCCCTCCGAGTCCGCGTTTTCGTTGGCACTCTCTGCGGAAGGTGATCGATGTTTGTTTCTTCTGTGCATTTTCGTGTCCAACGTGAACTTCAAGTGAGGTCTTGAAGACTCGCCGGCCTCGTCGTCTCGCTTCATCCCAAATTTTCGAGATGAAACAGCAAAACCCGAGTCAAATCTCTAGAATGATGGCGCCCGTCAAGGCGCGAGGCGAGGCGCATCGAGATCCCAAAAATCCTATCAATTCTCGGACGAGTCATCTGGAAATTTGACACGCGCATTGTCGGCTGCGACGGAAGCGAGCAAAGGATTAGCGCAGTAAATTTCGTCACCTTGACGTCTTCACGTTTTCACAATGCTCGAGCATCGAGATCTATCTTGAGTTTCGAATGTACGTATTGCCCGATCATATCCTGAGCTAGGTTCCGTAGGAAAATTGGGAGGTTAGCGCCGTCGTTGTCTCTTCGTTATATTTTGTAGAGTGGCGTTAGGGTGTGGTGCGACCTCAGTAATTGTGGTTCCTAGCCTGAATTTTGAGTGACGTTTGAGGAGGTCAATTGGAGAAAGAGACAAGGGCGACGAGAAAGAGCGGGTGGCTTGATCATGAGCTGAAAGTAAGACTTATTAAGAGGAGACGAATAGGCTAGCGCGGCGCGTCGTCCTCTTCACGTCACGTCTTCATATTGACATATTGATATTCGATCAATCAATGCTTGATGCCTCGAGAGTCGAGATTCATTCCCGATCTGTCGTTCGAAGAATTCGTTAGCGCCGTCAGAATATTGAGATATTGGGATATTAGGTGTGGCGCTCTCGTAGAAACCTGGTAGGGAAGTGACGCTGGCAACAAGGTTCCTGCTGTACGTAGGCAAATACTGGCTGGCATCCCATATCTGTCGAACTTCCGCGTCCTGTGCGGGATAGAAAGTCACGGTATGGATCTACGAGGGAGAGAGGCCCGGGAGAACGAATCGAACGCACGTACAGACTTCAACTTGAATGACGAAACATGAATGCGAGACTTGAGATTTGAGATCAAGAGAAGAAAAGCGAGTTAGCGCAACTCACCTCCTTCTCTCCTCTCCTCCTCTCCTCTCCTCCCCATTTCACGTCACGTCACGTATTCACATCACCAACCAGCCAACCAGGCAATGCTCGACGGACGGCCGACGCCTCAGCTCGAGATTCATAACCCGACCGCTTGAAGAATTTGTTAGCGCCGTCGTAAACTCATGTGTATCTTGAGTTTCTTGATTTCGAGAGTTTCGAATGAATGTACGTATCGCCCGCCCCCGATCGTGCCAGTGTCCTAGGCTGGGTCAGGTCGCACGCGTGCAGGAAATTGGGAGGTTAGCGCCGTCGTTGTCTTCTGCGTCAATATGCGTGGCGCTGTGGTGTGGTGGTGTGGTGCGACCTCAGAGAACGTGGTTCCTAGCTCGTCGAGCTCTGAATGAATGTTGAAGAGGTCAGATGGAGAAAGAGACAAGGAATATGAGAAAGGACGGCGACTTGACTCGAGATCAAGTGAGGAAAGCGAGCAAGCGCTCTCTTCACGTCTTCACATTGACCTATTGACGATTGAACAATGCTACGACTCGATGCTTTGCGTCGAACCTCGAGATTCGTTCCCGATCTGTCGTTTGAAAAGTTGGTTGGCGCCGTCAGTATATTGAGATATTGGGGTATTGGGAGGTGTGCCCTCGTAGAAGTGTGGTAGGACCTCAAAGTCAGTGAGTGTGGTTCCTAACTCTTCATCCAACGATCATCGCACGGAAATCGACGGCGAGGAAAGACATCGACCTAGATCGATTGACGAGGTCATTTCGAAAGAGAAGCGAGTTACATGTAGCGCAACTCACCTCGTCTCCTCCTCATTTCACGTCTTCACATCACCAACCAGCCAACCAGCCAACCAGACAATGCTCGACGCCTCAGCTCGAGATTCCAGATTTTTCGTCCCGATCGCGCGTTCGAAGAATTCGTTAGCGCCGTCGTAGACTCGTGGCACGACCTCGACTAGCAGCAGTAGGCGAGGCGGGCGTTCCTGAATTCCTGAATTCCCGACTCTTGACTGGAACGGGAAGGCGTTGATGTCTGCGAGTTCGCAGTTCGTTAGCGTGAAACATCACGACGACGACGGAGATTCCGTCGACGGAATCGACGGACTCAACTGAATGTCATAGCCTGCGGGCGGGCGGCGTACAAAGCACCAAATGCAAAGCTAACTCGCGCATCGTCGTCGATCCCTGCGCATTGACTTTCTCTTCTCCTCCCTTCTCCGCTCATTCAATTCAACGGAGAAGTGAATGAATGACAACTTTGTCTTGTCTTCGTTCGTCCCCTGCTCGTCTCCTGCTCCTCGTTGCACGCTCGAATGCATTAGCATCTCCCGCTCCCTCCCTACTCCCTGCTCGATGTGTGTAGGACGACACGCTGACCACGCTGCCGGACAAGAATCGCCTAAGACGGGCGGGGAACGAGGCCTCTGCCTCCCTTCCCGTTCTCTCTCGTTCCTCGTGGTTGAGAGAAAACTAATCCCGGCTCGGCTAGCAGCTAACTCGAACGAGGTCTGCAGGGTCTGTGGAAGGGTTTGGATTGCTTACGTCCGCCCGGAAGCAAAATCCTACACTCGAATATAAAATTTGCTTCCGTCGAAGAGGTATAAATGGCGGAGTTAGGGTTAGGCAACTCCGCCCCGCGCCGGCCGAAAGTAGAAGCGATGACCGGCTCGTTGGGTCTAGATGTCCGAAGAAGGCAAGTTTTGATTTCTGCGACCCTTTGATTGAGAAAATTACTTCCGAATTTTACGCAATCGCGTCCACTCATTCGACTGCGAGCAGGACCCCGAAAGCCCTAACCAATTCAGAATCAAAATGAGGAGAAGGGGACGAAGGGTGGAAGGGACGCTAAGGGCGAGGGAGGGATGGTATAAGATATATATCGCAGCGTGCAAAGATGGGCCGTCGAACTCCCGCCCTCCTCCTTCCTCTATCCTCGTTTTCTCATCTGTCGTATCTCCCCGACGTCGTCGCTCTCTCGTCGCCCTTGTCGTCGACTCGAAGTCCACCACCGACTTAGCGCTCTCGTCGACGCACACGCCAAAAACACACGCACACCGAACACCGAACACCGACGTCTGAAACGACTCGGACCTGGAACGAAGAGAAGGACTCGAACTTCAACTTGAAGCTAACACCACGACACAGACGCCCAGACGCCCAGGATGCCTGCTGTGAGGACGCAGAAGGGCCAGGGGGTTGCGACGATGAACTTGAAACGGTCTGCGAGTGCGAGTGGTGGTGTTGAAGATGGTGCGTGTTAGGAATACGACGTTTTTTTCGTTCGATAAACGCTGACGATTTGCACGTTTCGTCTATTTTTCGATGTTTGCGATGGCGTTCCGCGATGCGTTATGATGCGATGCGCTGCTGCTTTGCCCCGCCTCTTCGTCGATCCTCCTTGACGCCTCCCTTGACGTTGGCGCTCGTCTCTCTCTTTCATCTCTAAACGCTGGATCAACGCCTCCATCTCACCCTTGACGCTTCCCCTCTTCTCCAAACGCTCGATCGACACGCTCAGCATTCCACCTAACCTGGACCTCCCCACCCCCGCCCTCCCTCTCTTCCCCCGGCGAGCCCACCATCAGCTTTTCCTTCGCGCCCAACGTGACGCCCGGCACCTTCATCGCGCCGCCGCCTTCTGAGGATGAGGAGATCCCGTCGGAGGAGAGTTCGTTGTTTCCTGAACCGCCCGCTGTTGGAGGAGGGGATGGAGATGGGTTGCCTGAGCTTGTTGCGCCGGCGAATTCGATGAGTTCGAATAAGCGGAGGAAGAGGTCTGCGAAGTCCTCCGCCTCGACGCCAGCTCCTGACGACATCGCCTCCCCCACCTCCCCCTCCTCCAACGCTCTCGATTGTACCACCAACCCCTCCAGCGAACCCGCACACATCCCCCGCCCCCCCAACGCCTTCATCCTCTTCCGCTCCTCCTTCATCCGCTCGCAGCACGTCTCCGCGCAGATCGAGGGCAACCACGGTACCCTAAGCAAGATCGTCGGGATGGTCTGGCATGCCCTCCCCTTCAGAGAGAGGGAGGTGTGGCAGGCGAAGGCGAGGAAGGCGCTGGCGGAGCATAGGAGGAAGTATCCGGGGTATTCGTTTAGGCCTGCGAAGGATCGGTCTCGAGGGGGAGGTGGAGCTGGGGGAGGGAATGGGAATGGGGGGAATTCTGGAGGCACGGGAGGGAGTGGGGGAGGGGCGAGCGAGGATGGAAGAGCGAAGAGAGATGGCAGCATCCCACCCACCTCCACCTCCTCCTCGACCTCGACGACCGGAACGACGACGAAACGCAAACAACGAGAAGTAGGCCCCCGCGACGTCGCCCGCTGCGAGCAGATCGCCGCCCTCCTCTCGAAGGGGCTCAAGGGGAAGGACCTCGAGGATGCTATCAAGGAGTTCGACGCCAAACGTGCGCCGGTGGTGATCACCCCGCGGTTTGAGGTGCCGATTACTGCGTTGCAGTATGAGGGTGGGGGCGGAGTGTCTTCGAAGATGAGTACGACGACGACGACGCCCAAGCAGGAGTTGGACACGATGATGGATACGATGCAGATGCAGGGGATGGACGATCAGAGACCCTCAGTGCGCAAATACCGCCGCTCCTCCTCAGCGCCCCTCCTCGAGGCGGAGCATTCGAAGGCCGCGCAGTTCATGCGTTCCGCTTCGCCTTCCCCTCTCTCCTCCGCCCCGTTCTCCACGATGTCTGCCACCACCGCCTATACGAGTCCTCCCCGCCCCCAATCTTCCTTCGCCTCTTCCACGTCTGGAAGTGGACCTGCGTCTGCGTCTGGGGAGCCGCGAACTCCGACTCAACCCACCTACAGAACGCAACGCAAACGCTCGACGTCTTCCTCCCCACCTCTCCGCCAGAGGACGCTCATGACGCAGGCTTCGTTGCAGTGCATGAATTTCTATCAGCCGCACCACACTCAGCCGCAACACACTCAGCAATCTCACCAACAGCAAAGTCAGCCCCCGCAGCTCACACTGAATACAGCGTCCTTGGGTGCGTACGGCGTCGGTGCGCAGGCGGGAGGACCGATGTCAGCTCCCGTCGACTCTGCGTCGTCGTCCTCGTATATGTACGGCCAGGAGGGGTCTGCGGACGTCTTCTTCGATATCGATGGCTCGGATCCGTCGATGTGGTACGCGTCGCCGTCTGCGTCTGCGGCGGGTTCGTCGGTGGGAGGGTTGGATGATGCGGGGATGGGAGGAGGAAGTGAGTTCGGAGTTGGTGGAGGATTCGTTGGGCAGGATAGTTGGGCTAATGTACGTCTCATTCGTTCTTTCTTCGTTGTTTCTTCGATCCATCGACACATCCTTCCATCTTCACCTCCTCATCTTCCACCCATCTCTCTGTCTTCCACTGTTCTCGCCCTCTTACGCTGTCTCTTTCTCTCTTCGTTTTTCCATCTGATTACGAATTTCTCATACTTACTATCACATTCATTATCTACAGGACTTCAACACCTTCTCCTTCCACGCTACCCCTTCCTCCGCCATCTCTCCCTCTGCTGCGACCTCACCAATCAAGCCCTCCCCCCTCTCCCCGCTCTCCAACATCACGTCGGCGGCGGAGTGCTACTCGCCCTTCCAACAAACGCCTCCTCCCAACTCCTCTAGCCAGGACGTCGTCGACCCCAGCATGCCCATGCTCGTTGAACGCCCTTACGACCCGCTCGATCATCAGCTCGAGCCTATGGTGCAGCTTCAGTCGTCTCATCTCCAACAGAACCAACAGCAGGCGCATCAGCACCTCGCAGCACCCATCCCGCACCACGCCCTCCAAATCCAAACGACCAACCTCCCCTCCTGGTCCACCCCTTCCGCTTCTGCGTCTGAATACTCACATACGCACTCACCGCACGATCCCTATTCCACACACCACTTCGGAGGCGGCGCGTACGATGCTTCGTCTCAACACCAAGCGCTCACACCCTATGCATCTTCGGTGTCGGACTACGATTACGGGTCGATGGGCACAGGCGCGGGATCGCCGACGTCCCCTTCGACGGCATCGCAGGCGCATACGCCTAGGGAGGGGAGCGCCGATATCTGCGCCTCGTTCCCTTCGGCGAACGCGCAGGTCTCTTACAACGGATTCAAGTTCGAGGGGTACTACCCGGGGGAGCACGAGCAGCAGCAGCACGAGTCGTCGAAGATGCTCGTACAGCAGCATGGCGTAGGGATGCAAGGACAGCAAGGCGTAGGGATGCAAGGACAAGGACAGGGACAGGGCGGGCACGGAGGGATGATGATCGATATGGAGGCGCTGAATGGGGCGTTGGCGCCGTTCATGTAATTCCATCCTCTCTCGTCGTTCATTCTGACACTCGACGACCTCAGTCGCCGACTCTACGTCGTTATCTCTGGCTTTCGCGACCCCCACATCTCTTGTGTCTCCCAGCGTCTCGTCTCCCACCGACCTAACCTCGCGTCTTCCTCCTCCTTCCTCCCAAGGGCCTCCCTCCCGCCGACTCGCCCTTCCCATCTCCACGCCAATCTATCTACCTATCTATTCTAACTATCTATCCGGACCTCCCTCTCGCCGCGACGCCGACACTTCCGGTTTCTTTCCGTTTCCCATCTGCGAGTTGTTTGTTGTACAAAAGACATGCGCGTGTGCTCTTCTTCGCGGGGCTCCCTCACGCTTGGGCCTGTTGCGATGAACTCCGACCCAAGCGCACATGGACGATATCTATCTTCATCTATCTTCCATCTATTTATCTATGTATTCGGGCCGGTCTTGTCTTTCGTACGAACTCGCCTGACCGTCGATCCTCCCCTCCTGATAGCGCCGACTCGACCTAATCTAATCACTCCCTCCATCCTCTTGTGCTATATCCTCCGTTTCTCTCTCCTTCGTCTCCATCCCCTCCCTTCTCCTCCCCTCTCGTTCTTCGTTCCTCCTCTCTGTCTCTCTCTTATTCCTAATTTCTTTCCTTCATATCTATCTATCTATTTATCCAAGACTTATAACTCTCTTCTCTTCTCTTACTTATTCACATCACTTATAAGTTCCCATCTCGCACATTCTGATCTTCGTTCAGTGCACCCTACAGTTTGCTTGCATTGATTATGGGCTGGGTTCCATCGCACCTCCGACTCCTCCTTATCGCACCTCCTCTCCTCTCGCAGCTTACCGATAACTATTTACGGGGCTAGCGGAAGGGGGAAGGAAGGGGAGTAAAACGCGCCTCGCATTTCGTTCGAATGTAGATATTCTTATTTCTATTTTGTTTTATCTAGCTTCCGTTTCTGTTTCTGTTTCACCGTATCATGAATGGTTGTTGTACCATCCTCCATCCCTCCATCTTCGTTCGTTCGCCCTTGATTCCTTGGTTTCTGGTTCGTTCATATCTCATCTCATCATATTACATACACGTACATGGAAATTGCTTAGTTTCTTGTGCCATCGTCATCGAGCCTCATCATTTGTAACGACTACGTGTTGTTTTGTAGTGGAAATAGAAAGTGGAATTATAATCATCGTCGATATCGGTTACTTTGCGTGCGGGTGTGGTACGAGAGCCTCAGTAAACGTTCACGACTTGCAGCGTTGCCTTGAGAAACGAATCGCGACGACGACGACGATGTTTCTCGATGCGACAGAATAAGGCGCGCAAATTTCAAGATACAGAGTTGATTAAATTTGGAATATTCAAGTATGATACATGTAACGTCTCATTAACTTGTAGTAGGATGCGACCGTAGACGCAGAGATCGACCTTCAGCCCCTCGGAAGATGAGCCTTCGACGGTGGAGTGAAGAGCATCTCGAATATGGAGACGGTGCATTGAGATCGAGGACCCAACGGGTGAGGATGAGAGAGGGGTGGACGGCCGAGTTCGAGAACTGGATAGCGAGCTGATTGTATATTGGACTTTTCGTCGAGTGCCGTCGAGGAGGTATGTAGGACTCGTCAGCCGGAGAATCCTCTTCGCTGGTGGAGGATCGTACTCGCCGCGCCAGGAGCGGAACTTCAGCTGGAGGTCCCTCGATCATGAATTCATCGTGACTTTATCGCGATTCGAGTACAATGTATATCACCATAGGAAAACGCCGACGGTGGACGGAGAGAGAGAGAGAGAGATCGACCTTCAGAACCTCGGAAGATGAGCGAGCGCGTATCTCTAGCGAACCGACAGCGTGCAGAGACCCAAAGAATGAAGAGGCTGGAGACGTGTTTGTTGACGAGAAAGGAGATGGCGTCGAGAATTTGAGTTCCTTGGACGGAGAGCCGTAGAGTCGTCTTTGATTCTTCAGCCGCGAAGTACGTAGGCGAGCAACGGAGAGAGTACTCTGTATTAGTTGAGGAAGACGTGTGACGCGCCGAGACTCAAACTAGGATCGTGTCGCAGCAACTTTCGACGATGGTCAGGAGGTGCAATAAGTCCTGTAAGCTCGCGAGACCGAGTCTACGAAGAAAGGGCAGCACGTAAGCTTGTAGATGGGTCGACGAAGAGATAGAAGATGCGTACGATGAACTTCCATTGTTAAACCCTGAGCGTCATCCTCCGTAGTACTTCCAGATGATGCACCACTTGTAATTCGCGTTTCGTTCGCAACCCCCAAGGAACCATTACCTTGCTCCCAGAAGCACGATGTCGACTTGATGATGCGAGGAGGATGAATCCTGCAGCAACGTCAAAGGCGGAGCTGGGCTGCCCGAAACGATTCTGTGTGTTCGTAAGGTGAGTTTTGACGATGAAATGCTGAAGACGTACGTTCATGACGGTTCATCCCATCAGATCCGAGCTCCATCTCTCACACATCTTCCCATCAGCTCCTCTTTCCTCCCTTCTCAGAACGCCTCAAATGGTTCATCGCAATGGGCGTCGTCAGAATCGACATCGAAAGGACGGGCGAAGAGTCGCCGAAGATCTGCTGGTGCGAAGTCCCTCGTCAGGTTTTGTATTTGAAAAGAGTTCTCTGTCTTACCTTGATATATTGAAAGACTATCGTAGTCCTAGGAGCTTTGGAAGCTAGCCGTACGATGCACGTTCTGTCGGAAGGCTAGATCATGGCATCCTGCCCGCATCGAACTTTTGGCATTTCCCTGCGGCTACGTGCCATTTCTTATCAGAGGTTCAGTAGTTTAGAATCGCACACGTACGTACTGAAATTCATATCCAGAAACTTGAGGTTGTATCGTTCGTCGTCGAATGAATCAATGAATGCCGTCGAATGTCGTCAACGTCTTTTCGACGTTGCTGAAGCTGCGAGGCTTGCGCGTGTCCTCCGCGTGGCGGACCGGATCGACCCGGAGACGAAATCGTTGGCAGATTTTTCTCTCTCCTGAACGACGCCATCGAGGATGTCGATTGACTTTCGCTCAGCACATCCACCTAAGGTCTTGAAAGATTATTTTTGTGATATAGATTCTACGTATCCTCTTCTTCATTAGCTCATTGATGTTCAGGAAATAGCAGGAATCTCATCGGGAGATTCGGGATGACGCGTCAACCCTCATACGCGGTTTCATCGATTCGATATAGTTTTCCTTCTGCTTTGAAGATACCAAATCTACGAAGGCACATTCTGTGCACGAAATTCGTCAAAAGAAAGACGTTCAGCCTCCGCCCGCCGTGACCATCACTTCCACTCGCAATGTCGCATCGCGCACTCACCCTGCTGTTTCATCTCCAACAACAACGTCTCTCCCCGTTGACCTCCCAACGCGAACCGCACTGCGCGAAGCACACAAGCCTAACCATACTCGATCATGATCGCCAGGTCCATAACCTAAAATATACGGCCTCGCGACATTGCTTCTTTACAGACCTGGATACGCGTCGTGAGCATTGATCTCATTGTCGTACTGACACTGATCACAAATGTACGCACAGGACTCGCAATCATCGAGTTCTCGCAGACTCGTTTGCCTTCATGAGCTCCTCTAAGACAGCAGAGGTGAGACTTTGGCGATTAGAATTCTCTTATACTCACTCACCGCCGGACTGGCGTTCCACCACACTAAAATCGAAACTCAATCCGAACGCAAATCCCTTGTTGTGCGCCACATTCCTATGTTTCATCTCCTCCCCGACATCGCATGATGCGTCTCTATCTCGATTGAATGCAAGATTTAGTCGCCCTGGTGAGCATTGGTTTCCTCTTTGAAGATCAACCGTTCTGAATGCCCGAATGCAGTATCGTGAATGGGAATCGTCGACCAATTGCGAATTTGGAACAAAGGAGGGACTCGATCAGGAATGGCGGAGGTTTTGGTCTTGTAAATGGATATTGACACTCGAATATTTCACCTTCGGCTGCGAAACCGGAAAAGCAAAGAATTCATAAAGTCGAAGAACTCTCAATAGCGGCGTATATGTTGTGGTGACGTTCTATTGTATCTTTACAACTGGCACTCGCATGTACTAATATCGAATTCTCTAGTGGCCGTAATCACCTGTCGAAGGCTGACTTTCTTCCAACTCGAACTCGGATTCGATTTATAGCTTTATAGCTGTCGCTTTAGCTTCAAGTTTGAATTTAATGGAAGTGCGTTCCCATTTCTCTCTATCGCGTTGCTCAATTGATCAATTTGTTTCAATGCTTATGCAGTGTCCTTTTCGAGAATACACTCGTGTCACTTCGTGACTATGTACGTATATCAGAGCTTATGAGGAGATCTAGTCCGCGCGGAGTTCACCATCGTCTTCTCAGTAAGAAGACTGGCACATCTGCCGAGCACCGCGTCGTTGACCCTCTGGGATATAAACCGACATTACTCTAAGCGACGTGGTGGTTATACTATTTTGCGTCAAATGGCGGTCGCGGACTATTAACGCTCACAATGGTGTCTACGAACGTCAAGGTGAGGAAAGTATTGTGTGGTGCGGATTTGTTAATCATATGTACGTCATAGACTTTACCTCAATCAGTTCCTCGCCGGCGCAGCTCTTTAACAAACGTCGCTGCCATTGCGAGCGTCAGCGTCTCTCTCCCCCGAATCTTTGTCGGAGGAGCGTCCCTCGGCAGCTATGCTTCGACTAATTCACTTCGACGCCGCGTTTCATGTTGCATTCTACGCACCCACATAAGCAACTCAACTGGAAAGCCTCCGTCCGTCGTTGATGCGTGAATTGTATTGGCATTGTGCTCGCACTGAATCGCAGATGCTGTCATCCGCCAACTTACAGTCGCGCCGTCGGAGAGGACGGTATCGCCTGGATCTCCGGTACTAGGCCGTGATTTTCAATATCGAATATCATCAGGACATGATGTGATCCTGAGCTCGAAGCAGTGCGTCATCCGCAAACCTCCTCTCACTCTCAAAGCTCGGATTCTCATATATCGATCTCCCTTCCTAGCATCGCACATTGTAGCTGCAAACGCAGGGAGGTCGCTCGGCAGTCGTTGGCCTTGCAGAGACGCAGTCAACGCAGCAATATTACTGCTCCCGACCCTGCTTCATTTCCGAAAAACGGCAGCCCATACGTTTGTTTTTACCCGTTGTTCCTCTTACACAATTTTTGCAGAGAGTACGCCACGAAGGGGTCGGTCACCTCAGGTTCGTCTGTCGCGAGAGGTTTCATCGTTATATCTTATAATGTGAGCATTTATATTCATTGTATTTTGTTGACAATGGCGCGAGCTGTTACGCCTAAGTTTGAAATTTATCAGCCTCTGAGGCATCTGACGTCGAGAATGCTGAAGTGAAACACCATTGCTACCCGTGCGTTATTATTTTCTTCGGTACGCCGCTGCTCTCTTCCCTCATATGAAACCGCGTCAAGCTAACGGACGGATATTTGAGGGAATGCGAGGGAGCTCATCACGAAGGGACCTGCAAAGTCGTTATTCCCCCTCCAACATTATTCCGAGGTTCAAATAATTGTGGATATCGGTTGTTGGGTCGCACTTTCCTTGCTGGGCTACGTGGAGAAAGAAGATGACCGTTCCATTTCACGAGCGGCGTAAATCATCGTTGAAGAAGGTTGTGAAGGTTCTCTACCCTTCATCTGTCTAATGTAAGTTGCCTTATGTCTCTCGTCGAACGTACCCCCATCTCCACCCATACCTCTCCAACTACTGCTCCAGGTATATGGCCTCAACGTCTGGTCACTCTGGCTCAAATCACACCCTTTTGAAGGGTTCATGAATCTCCGCATGACTCTCCAGGAAAGGTGCCGCTCATGCTCAGGCCTGACAAAGACAAGAAATGGAACGAAGGGTGCGTACACACGATTTTCGTGAGTCTCGACTTTCATCTCACCATTCTCATTTGTCGAAATTCTCGGGCCTACGCAGTAAGTAATGTCGCACCCTTCATTCCTCGTTCTAGCCGAGATCTGTACATACGGCGTTCACTTCGTACGCGAAGTTTGAGCTCAATTTTTAAGAGGATTTACGCCCTCTCCGCCCGACGCTTCACAATGCTCGTCCTCGCGCCTTCAGGTGAGCAGTGCCATTCCATTCCATTGGGGGATTTCGCGTTCATTTAGCGATTTCCATTGCAGCGCCTCAAAGTCCTCGTTCATCGGCGAATTTTGGAGGGGTGCGGCGGGCGATGCACAGCCTTCGCGTGCAAAGCGTTGTCGTTCGACTCGCATACTCGAGAGTCGGCTTTAAGATCACGCCGCCAGCAGCAGTGTAGGTAGGCTTGTTGGATTGCGTACGTACAAGCACCTCGAAATTCTCGCTGACTTTTTTCTATCTTGTCGGCGATAGGTCCGATGATCCCTCTTCACTGCGTAGTGTTCGTACTCGTCTCATTTAGGCGTCCCGCTGACAATCCAGGCTCGCAGTACCTCCAATAGTCTTGTGGGTCCACAGGCAAAAGATTCGGCGCGCAGTGCGGCAGTGAGCACCCTTGAAAATACTCGATATTTCAGCTCGAAGTCTTCATCAACGTCGACTCATCTTCATGTCTCTAAGACTCGACGTTCAGTTCGTCCCCGTCCCCGCCAATACGCTATAATATCTTTTCAAAGGAGCGGTTATCGAATGAAATTGACAAGAGCCTTGCTGTATTCCGTACGGACAAATTCTCGTCTTGTAAAGGTACCACAAGGTGCATCTACTCGAGCGGGACAGGATGCTCGGGATCAAATGGACGAGAAGACATGCGGCGCCTGCTAATATATCCCTTACGTTGTCGATGTTCATCACAATGGCACTTCGTGATTTTTGGTGAGTGCTTGATATGTACTGCTCTATCATACGATATCAATTCACTTCTGTCAATATTACAGCTGACCGCGTTCCGTAGAGCTGCTGGAGACGTCGCAAGTCGAACGTGCATTGCGATCGATGCAAAGGTACGTGAACCTGCAGGGCAACTCATTTACGTATACATGTATTACCGGCAACTTGGCGTGCCTCATTGTGTCGATCTGGTGTCCTGACCATTTGCCTCGTGTTCAGCGCTCAGCAAGCTCATTACGTCTGAAACCCAGAGGACAGTTCTTCCTTCAACAAACGTCCGCGTACCTTTGGGAAGAAAAAAATTACGTTGAAAATCAAACGGCGTCCTCTGCAATCGCGGGGATATCGGAGGACCTTCACGGAAGCAAAATTCGAAATTGGTTCCACCGTCGATCCATCAAATTATAATCGACACCAAATTCGAACAAATTTTGAGAAGACCCCAGATTGAGCTTCCCTGATAGTGAGTTCACGGGCCGAACCGGACAAAGTCTTTTGATTACCCGCGTCGGGCCCTCGAATAGAAATATTCGGCGGCAATTTCGGCCTCGAAGTTGGGTTTGGGAATGCGAGGAGGACCCCACCCACCAGCGAATTCGCCGCCCAAGCAGCTCTTGCGCGCTCTCACAGCGAGAACAAGCGCGTCCAGACTGTTTCTAGATGATAAGAAGTAAGCAGCAGAAATACACGTTTGGCTCAACAGGTCGCACTTTCTCCCATCCCGAATGATTAGATTTATAGAAGAGAGGTCAGTTTGTTCACCGGAGTAAGAAAATGTCTTACGTCGATGTATCCAAGTGGTAGTAGCGCAAGCTATCAATAGGAACTCGTCAGTTTCTACTCAAACGTGGGTCGTAGAATGGAGAGACGAACAAAGTAGCTTAATATCCAGATCTTCAGTAATCGTGATAGCGCTCCGCGGGTCAATAGTAAGAGGTGTAAGGGGTAGATAAGTAATCGCGCAAACTGACAGCCATTGTTTTTGTCGAAACACTAGCTCGTAGAGTTGCGGAACGTTCATCGGTGGACTCGAATCCCGGTGCATACGTGTTGTCTTCGAGAACAAGGTATCTTGACCGAGGAAGTCGATTTTGCTCATCAGCTGAGTTTCGAAGAGACGTCAGCAATATGTGACGAGTTCGTAAAAGGTCCGATTGCGATTGACAATCCTTCTTGCCAAATGGGACGGCACTAAACGCGATCGGGAGATGCAGCTGGTCGACCTCCAAGCCGTTTATTCGCTGGAAGACCTCTTCGTCTACATTATCATAGAAATAATTCCACCTTTGTGTCCGAACCGACATTGACGGATAGACGCACCTTGCCGCATGTTTTTGATAAGTGGTGAAGATACTACTACGTCTTAGAGGAGGTTGGCAGATTTAGAAGGTATAATTGATTGGCTGCCGATGTTGCGTCTGTAAATTTTGTAGACACCTATACAGCAGAACCTGCTCGCGTTCATTATGAATCACGTTTTTAATGTTAGATGAAATATTTCTCACCAAGCGTGCTAGACTTCGCCTCGTGCTCAGCAAGACGAGCATATGGATTATCAGGACAGTATCTCCGCAACGAGGGCTAGAAATCACAGAATTATTTAATCTTTGAAGTAAGTTCCCGAATATTACTTGCACGCCCCCCCCCCCCCCGGTATATGCTAACGCGTGTAAGCTGCTTTCCGGGATCGACGCCGCATAAACGAGCGCTAGAGGATCACGATGCAATGTGATTTACGAAAGGGCAATTCAAGCTGCTGTGATTCGAAGGCGAGGTCATCTGCGGGGTAACCTGGGCAGTTGAGCGGAACACGGAACGGGAAAAAGATATTCCACGTTCAAGACGATCCGGATCAGCGCGAGCGTGCGTGCGCGAAATGGCAACAGAGCGTACCTGAGAATACCGAAGAGAGTGCTTCTTAAGGCCAAGGAATGTGAACCGTTTGTAAGAGCGTTGGACAATTGAGCCTCGTGTCGAAGGAAGAAGCGCCTGCGCCTGTGTGTTATTTCTTATTAAAAGATTTGGGAATATTTTAATAGAAGACGCACTCGCCTCCGCTTATCCGCGATGCGACGCCATGTTGCTGTTGATGATGAGCAAGCGATTCGCCGACTTTCACAATCGACGCATAACAACTTCGTAATTTGGCACATACTGCAAAGAAAGCAGGTCAATACGTTGATATATAAAAATCAATTTGGTAACCACTGGGAGCTCCTCCAACGAACCTGGATCCCTGCATCACGGGTAGAGGAGTCCTGAGAGTAGACTTACGGTCACCGTTACGAACCACCTTTAGAAAAATGTCCAACGCAGTAAATCATTCCCGGTGGACTGGGTAAAGGGTGGTCTACGAAGCAATTTTCGTCAATATGAGTATTGCCGTCTCCTGACCGTGTTGCGGCGTCGAAAAGAAACATTCGCATACCTTCTGATCCATCATCGATACGGGTACGCATCCGTGAGCCGGCTGTAGATATTTCAAGATATCATCGATGGCAAATGGTGGCCAAAAGCGGGGTCTATGAATGTGCGGCGGCAGCGAGAGAGTTTTGAGATGTGTCAAGAATGAACAAAGCGAGAAGACGTACGTCTGATCAAATGCCAGCCCACAACTTCAAAGTAATTTCGTTTGCCCAGGATACCTCGTATCTCTCCATTCATTCACTAGAGAGAGATGTTTGTGTTGAAGGTAAAGCCGTGGTAAGAGTTGCGAAGAAGAATCCTTACGCACAATAGGGTCTTCCAGCGCCAACTTTTTCTTCTTTCATATCAGCGACGTCGGACGGAAATCGTCGAGAAGTCTATATCCTTCGCTTGACTCGGAAGATCTGAATCGTCATTCTTGTATGAGAATTTGATCCTATGACTTTCGGCCTGAAATCATTTTGAAGATACAGGAGCGAGCCCTTATTCGACGATGCTGAAAGTACCTCGGACGGCTTTGCGTGTTCGTGAGGTGAGCTTTTTATACAGAAACGTAGAAGAAGGGTGTAAACTCTCACTTTATTACGCCGAGTGCACTTAAATGAAGATAGAATCTTCAAAGAGCGACCGGGAAAGGATTCCCAGACGACATGGAAATCGAGGACGAAAAGACTCTTGTCCCCGTCTTGCTGGTGTTTGTAACTTGCACTGGTTATGTCCTTGTGGCTATCTGTGCGGAAAGCCCTGTAAGCTCGCGAGACGTAGTCTAAGAAGAAAGGTCAGCGTGTCAGTGTGGCTGATAGTTGACAAAAGATAGAGGAACAAGCGATGATAACCTCAACGCCAAATTCTCCGGCGTACTTCCGAATATTGAGTATGTTGTGTCTTGCATCTCGTTTGTGGCTCACGAGGACTCATCCTGTCTGAAATCGAAGGTCCCAGGTCCACCTGATCATGCGAGAGTGAATCCCGCTTCAAGGGCGGAGCTGGCTTGCCTGCAACGATCTTGCCTATTCGTGAGTCGAGCTTTGGCGATGAAACACTGGAAACGTACGTTCATCCATTGTCATCCTCTCAGATTCAAGCTCTATTTCTAACATCTCATCTCATCATCTCCCTTTCTAACCTTTCCTCGTTCCTCGAATGCCTACCCAAGAGAGAATTTGAGGAAGTCTCGAAAGCCAGTGGAATGACCTTGTGTCGAACAAATCGGAAGTGCGTGACGTTCTCGCATTCTGCAACGTCGAACTTGCCCTGCGAATGCGTGCGATTTCGTTTCTGAAGTTCGAAATAATGAGTTTGTAAGCATACGTAGTGACTTTCATATGATCATATCCAGAGACGTGAGGTCGTATCGTTCGTCGTCGAAAATCATCGATGTCTCTTCGTCGTTGCTGCAGCTCTGCTGCTGCGATTCTGCGAAGGCTTACGCGTTCACCCACGTGGCGGTCCGGATCGACCCGGAGACAAATTCGTCGGCAATTTTTTTCTTTCTCATGAACGACGCCATCGAGGATGTCGCTCGATCTACTCTCAGCGCAACTATCCAAGATTCTAGCAGATATGTAAGATATAGAATGCTCAATGAAGCTCTGTATTGACAATTCAATGACTTGTGTAAATTTTCTCGCAGGAAGTAATCTCTTCGTCGAAATCGATGACGCGTCAGCCGTCAGGTGTGTTTCCATCCCTTTCGCTCACACCTCCTTCTCTCTCGAAGACTCACCCGTCTCCGTCTCTTTGAAGAAATTTCTTCAAAGATGATGTCCTAAACTACAGAACTTTGCGCTCGCCGCGGCCCATCAATTCAACTTCCATTGCGCACTCACCCTGCTGTTTCATCTCCAACAACAACGCCTCTTCTCGTTGGCCTCCCAACGCGAAGCCCACAAGCCTAGCCAAACTCGATCATGATCGCCAGGTCCCGCGTCCTGACGTATAACCTAAAATACGGCAACGAACGCAATCATCGACGCCAGTTTTATCCGACGACGTCCGAGAAAGGCCAAGAAGGGAACAAACGAACGTACGTCCTCGTCTGCTATCTCATACACGCCTCGCTGACTCTCGATTTATATACGGTTTAATATATAGAGTTTGCTTCCGCACCTCGTTCCATCTAGAGTGCACGTACATATAGACGATAAGCGGGCGGGGAAACGGAGGAAGGCGTTGGACGGAAGACAAGGAGGACACGCTGCTTCGTCGTGCCACTTCTCTTCCCCTTGTATTTCCTTTCTCTCAAGGCACACGCGGACTCACACTCAAAATCTCCGTTGTTGATCTTGTGGCGTCATTTCTTCATCGCAAACCTGGACACGCGTTGTGAGCATTGTTCGTATGAAATGAGGAATCGCACACTGAGCACGAGTTTCTCAGAACTGCCCGACATAAACGCAGAGCTCTGGCCGGAGTCACTTGCCTCCACGAATTCCTCTACGATAATAGAGGTACGAGTCTGGCGACTGAATTCTTGTTACACTAGCTCACCGGCGGACTGGCGTCCCCCTACACTAAAATCGAAACTCAATCCATACGCAAATCCCTTGTTCTGCGCCACATTCCTACGTTTCACCTCCTTCCCCACATCGCATAATGCGTCTCTATCTCGATTGAATGCAAGAATCAGACACCCTGGTGAGTGTCTTTTACCGAATTTACGATCAAGCATTCTCAATCACCGAATGTAGCATCGTGAATGGGAATGAACGTCCGCTTGCGAATTTAGAACAAAGGAGGTACTCGATGAGGAGTATCGGAGGTTTTGGTCTTGTAAATGGATATCGATACTCGAATATCTCGCCTTCGGCTGCGAAAGCGTAAACGTGATCCGATAAGTCGCAAGACGCTCGATAGTAGCTCGGACGTTAGGGTGACGTCCTCTAACCTCTTCACGGCTGGCACTCGCATATTCTAATAGCGATTTTTTCAAGCATCTGTAATCTCCCATGCGATGGTCAAGAATGGACCTTCTTCCAGCTCTAACTCAGACGTTATTTACTGCTGCGTTTTAGCTTCAAATTTAAATTAATTGAAGGTATGTTCCCACTCTTCGACATCGGATGCTCAATCACTCGATATTTAATAGTTTGTTATGTAGGGAATGTCGTTTGCAAGAGTGACTTCCGTATCACCTCTTCGCCACGTATACATACGAGAGTTTACGAGAAGATCCGATCTTGATGAAGTTCTCGACCGCCTTCCGAGGAGGAAGATTGGTACACCTGTACGCCATACTTTGCCTCGTTGATACTCTGGCTCTCTGACAGCTGATCTGCCTGCTTTAATCTCAATCTCAATCTTTCTGTCATCAGGCGCATTTGGGATCATGTTAAACTTCTACTATCTCGCAGCGAAAGGAGAGTGCAAAATTTCGCACTCGTTCCAATGGCGTCTATGAAAAAAGGTGCTATGCGTCGCGCAGTACTTACTAATCCTAGAGTCATAGATTCGAAAATACACCGTCATACGGTAACAGGTTCTTTTATATTCGTCATTTTCTTCTTTACGGAAAGCGCCGTGACCTTCGCTAATTTCAGCTTGACAGAAATTTCGACATCAAATGGACGAGAAGACTTGCGGCGCTGCTTTGTACTAGCCAGTTACTTCGACGAACGTTGAAAATTTGTCTGGCTCGTCTGACGTCTCGACATCGAGAGTATCGAATCGATCATATTATCATAAGTCTTGGGTCTGTTCTATCAGCTCAGCACGTTTTCAAGCTCGTTTAGCTTCGGCACCAGGATGAAAAGCTGTATCTCATCGATGCGTCGATCCACCAACCATCCAGTGCTCTATTTTCGGAAACGGCCCGTTGGCATTCATTCCATGTGCCTCATCGAACGATTTTACACCCTGAGTGCGGTATGGCTGTCCCCACCAGCAGACGCCTGCACATTGACGAAACGTTGAAACCTGGAATTCTTGGTAGAAAGGTCGCATCACCCTGTCATTATCAGTAATCTCTCGCCTCGATTACAAGTACAAGAGCGATGCTCTCCAGAGACGGAGGCCGGAGAAGCGGAAGTAAATTTGCGGTACAACTCCGGGCCGAGGCGCGATTTTTGACACCACAACACCAAATCCATCCAAATTTCACGCAAACCCCAAATGCAGCGGCCCTGATGCAATTTAGACCCAATTCAACGAAATCGTACCTCGAACTTGGTCCCGTTCACGGGTCGATTCGTAGGGTTTACTCGGTTGAATTTCCGAGGCTTCAAGTGGATGAACAAGG
Source organism: Schizopora paradoxa (assembly GCA_001020605.1). NCBI lineage: Eukaryota > Fungi > Basidiomycota > Agaricomycetes > Hymenochaetales > Schizoporaceae > Schizopora > Schizopora paradoxa. The sequence goes on along the minus strand of KQ086106.1, from coordinate 20,749 downwards.
CAAAACAGACCCCGGTCACTATTGCAGGCAATATCTTCGCGCCGAGAAAACGAGTGCAAAAGAGCGCTCGCTCACACAGCAAGTACAAGCCCGATTTTTCTGGATGATAAGAATACTCGTCCTCAGTATAAAATCTCAACATCGTCTCGTGAATGTTGATTTGTTTATTCGCCGCGCCGCGCACGAAGTTCGATTTCTCATACAAGGCGATCCACTAGGGATTTCAACAAATACTTGACGTCGAAATACGCGGTGAAACATGGGTCATTACATGCAGTGAGAAATAACATATTCGATAATGCCCACTCCACCTTTCTAATCGGAATAGCGTTCGACGCGAGTCGTCGATCGCTAGCTTATCTTTTGCCGGGAGCTTTCGCTTCAGTACGCTCTCCGGAATGTCCTGATGACCGACGACGTTTCAACATCACTTTGATTCTCATGCGGTCGCTAAGAACAAAACACAGCTCTAGCACAGAGTGAGATTCGAAGTTGAGGAAGACGAACAAAATATTGGCTACTCACTTGCCGGGAAGCATCTCCAGTAGAACGCGCGAATTTCATGGCGTAGGTATACACGTTCATCGCTCAAGACGTTTACACGTTTCCTATGCACACAGCGGCATTGAGTGGGTAAGATTAAAGTCCGTCGATTAAAAATCTTACCGGCTGAGACGAAGCGTCAATACATTTGTTCTCCTGAATAAAAAGTGCGAGGCTAGTTATCTGTCGTCTGGAGCGTCGGACTGTGAACAGTCTTCCCCCCATTCACATGACCAGAGACTTACTAAAGCTCAGTATCTTCGAAGGGAGAGAGACCATGTTCCCAAGTTTGATTCGAAAACGTTTATGAAGTTCTAAATGAGCTCCATCTACAGGACACGTAGAAGGAGAATCTAAAAACTGTGATTAATTTCAGAATGCCAGTATTCAACAGAATCCATAGATAACGAGCTCACCTCGAGGCAAAATCAATTGCACTATGAATTTCCACCGCAAGCTATGAAGTCCAGAATTGCGTTCAAATACAATGAATTACTTGCACGCCCCCGAAAATCAAAACGTGCACTCACGTCATTCGGGATCGCCGCCGTTCAAATATATACCTCAGTATCACGGGTCAGCGTGATACTGCGAAAGTGCAATGCAACGATGTGAAATAGAAGGCGTGGTCGTTAGCGGAAGTAACTGGGAATTTGAGCGGAACACGAGACGCGGGGTAAGAAGCCAATCCCATGCCACGGTCAAGAAGTCCAGCCGGATCAGCGCGAAAGAGATTCTAATAATACGGATTAGCAGTGCGAATAGAAGACGTACGAAAGTAAAGTACCTGAGAGCGTAGACACCCAAATCCGAGCTAGACAATAAGACCTCGTGCAAAGAGCTGGTATAAAAATCAGAGCTTTGCTTTCATCGAAGAGGATGATTTTCTTATTCTTACTCCGCTCCCCAAAAGAGCTCTTCATGGTGTAGCAATACCGCGGTCGTTAACTCAGCTAGCGCTCTTGTTTGCGAGTGAAGTCAAAGAGAGGAATTCTTTACAGCGAATCAGACCGTACTGCTCGTCCTCGCTCCACAGATGAAAAGCATGAGGGTTCGCTTGAGAAATCAGCAACATGGTATACGGCTCTTCAGGAGGTGCTTGTAATATCAAAGAAGAGGGGGGGACAACGTGTAATGAAGCGACGTTGATCAACATCTTTGGACCCCACCAGGAGAATCTATATTCGCGAGGATACCGTAATATGTTCAATTATTTCTCCTGAGATTTTATGAAAACGTACTTCAAGTTTCAATGCTTTTGAAGAACTCGCAGAGGTGGCCAATCGAATTGTGGTAGTGGTGCCCCGAGTGACGATGGCGACAAATCGCTAGCGAAATCCGAGACTAGAGCTAAATGGGTATCGGATCAGTCGGTAAAATACACGTCTATGGCCCATGCTCACGACAATTTGCTGTATCTCCGCACATCGCGGACGGATAGAAGACGTGAAAAGCACGAAATCGGAGCCAGATAAGTGGAAAATGAAAAGACCTGCGGAGAGGCTTAGCATTTCGCTCCGATGTCGAACAGATAATCAGCTCACCTTAGCGTACTGCCAGGTAATTTGTCAAACTATTGCCCAGCACGAGGAAATCATTTCATCGTGATATATTTGTCCGTCCCACCGCATGAGAGTTGAGCTGTCTTGTACGCTTCCATTCGAGATTTTCTGATGTTCGCGTAAACGAAGTCTGGAGTCTGGAACCGGCGAGGTCATTTCAGTAGTCGATGAGTCCAAATTGAAGAACGGAAGAAGCTTCCGACGTAAGCTTAATAGATGTAGCGGTACGACAAGGAAGCTACTTTCTCGAAGGTCTGAGTGTGCCAAGATGAGAAGATCGGCTGATCATGGAGGGCGTCGAATTGAATTCCTTCGAAAAGTTGTGTGCATCGTCGAGCTTCCAGATTCTGTATTACCTGACTTGATCTGGGGATAACACATGAGTAATCAATCTAATACTAGGAGAACGAGGAAACCCATACTAACGATTCTTACCGATGAGACCCAAGATACGCAGCTTCCGACATCTACATCGTACCGCAATGTCAAGGAGAAGAGGTGACAGAGGTGCTTCTCCGGTCTTCTTGTATCGAATGGGATCGAGACGACGATTCGAAAAGTCTTGTACGCCGAAAGCAATGGTGCATGACGACGAGATGCTGCCTTACGCCTACACGCCCGTCTACGGGAGATCGAATAGACCGTTCTCTTGAAACGTGGCAATAGAGAAACGAACGATGAAATTGTGAAGAGATGAATCGTCGAACGAGAAGAGCGAAGAAAGGCTTACGAAGCGCTAAACATCGAACCTCGGTATGCACAAACTTGCCTTGAGAATGCGGGGTCTACCAGATGATCTCGCCGTGGCCGATACTATGGGAGTATCTCGTATGTTTCTCTCGTATTTTTCTATCGAATTTCGCGTCTCGTATCCACGGCTAGAGGGAGAAATGGGAAAGGCGGAGCTAGGAAGGGTCTATCGATTAGTAGGTCGCAATTGACACCATCCGTTCATCGTCGTCGGGGACGATGCCTTCCCCCCGACTCCGAGTTTCCTTCTTCTCCTCTGAGCTCTACGACGCTAAGTTCACGATAGATGGACAGGCGTCAAATGTATAATCGATTCGGAAGAGCGACAATTTGGCTCTCTCGCTGTGCTGAGACGAGGAAGTTGTTTCATCTTCCTCTTCGATCTACATTACAAGGTGGTTATCTTTCGGAAGTAGTGAGTTAAATAACTAGAGCAGGTCGATTATAAATGCAGTCGTCAATGTAATGATCAAGAGAAATAAAAAGGTGAACTGACCTACACTTTGTCGTCGCAGTTCAAACCCTCACTCCACGAAGGCATCGCGCCATTCATCTATATTCTATTAGGGAAAGTTTTCAACGTAAGTTTTTCTCCTGTATCGATTGGTAAAAGATGCAACATTACCCGTATAGAATTTTCAGTCTTTTCGATCATGGGTATCCGACGGCACATGCCAGGTTCCGCACCGTCTAAAATCAAGCATCTATCCAGTTCTTCTCCGTGGGTTGCTCTATATGTCGAGTCACAAACGGAGATCCACCATCGGTGATCCCGTCGGTTAAGGCGATTGCAATTCTTGAAGTGCATTGCGCATAGAGAGTTGGTGAAACTGAAAGGGTGACTTTCGTCCGAAACGCATTCGAAATAGATATCTTGGAGTTTCGGGAATTCAGCCGAGAAATGGTCCAGGATGGTCGACCTAAGACCCGAGCGTGATTCGCCGTCGGTGAAAAGTGGTCGAATGATGAACCTCACATCCGTAAGTTTGGGGAAGCGACGCACGTTCCACAATTCCCTCGACGACTGCTCCAAGTCCGGAATGCATTTGGAGGGGACGTTGATCGAAAGTGAAAGCAGACTGCTACTTTCAAACGCGTCAAAGAAGTGCTTGAAGTTGGTTTTGCGATAATCGGAGAACTTGAGCGAAAGGTGACGAAGTGATATCATCTCCAATTTGGGGATATCTTCCGGAGGGAAGTGTTCATCCATCAGGTTGAGCGACGATATCGTGAGGTCTTCGATCGAAGTCATCTGTGAAAGATACCCAGCGAGGCTTGATAAAGTCCAATGTAGATAGGAATCGTCGTATTCCTTCTCTATCTCAAGGCTGTGAGTCTTGATCCTCGAAAGAATGCTCGCGGGCAAATCAGGAAATATGTTCACCGAGTGCAGCGTATGGAGCATCGGCATATTCCAATTGCGAAATCCCTGCCAAGCATCTTCACGTTGAGGAGTGGGACCATTATCAGGGAAGTCTAAAGAGGAGGCTGATAATTTCAAAGAGGCGAGGTATGGGAGTGATATCGTCGAATACTCCGACCAACTTGAATGGCCTGAACGATAGTCTATTACGAGCGACAGTCCGGGAGTGGATGAGCTTGTGCGATCTGCGCGAGCTTTCGCTTCTTCGATCCAATGGCCTCGCAGGTGGATACGACTCCAAAGCAGGGGGGTGGAGAGCGCTATGTTTCGAAAGCGACGACAGACTCGAGAGATGTTGATGGCAGATCTGAGATCGTCAAAGCCAGCGAACTCAAAGATCATGCCAAAGATCTCGTCTGGGAAACGGGCGAAGTTGCCTTGGATGAAGAGTTTCGAAGTCTGAAATTCCAGCTTCCCAATACCAAGATCAAGGTGATTCACGATGCTCGCAACCAGCGATCGCGCATCTTGCATGTCCTTTAGTGCCGCTTTAAGGTCAGGATAAGAACGGGGCGTCAACTCAAGACGTTCGACTGCTTCACTACAAGATACATGAATCATGAGTACTCAGATGATCTTGGTAAGGGAACATACGCGGAAAGTGTAGCCAGCTCTGCGGTGCAAGCCACGACCGAGAGTTCACCTTTGACCTCAGCCGCATCGGAGGACAACTGGAGCATGCGTCGGGCGAATTCGTAGGTCCAGTTGTCGCGGATGTGGTTCACTGGTTCACGTTGCGAACCATTAATGTCGAGTCGTGCAGGAGTGGGTAGTTGAGTGGACTGTTGAGTGGACAGCTGAGCGGTGGTCATGGTGGTCGACAGTGAGAAGCCTCGAACCGTCCACGAGTCCACGATCATCTTGACGAGCAACCACCATGTCCTGACGACTCAAACGTCGCGATTGGCTTCATCTTTCTTTCGCGTTTACCTCTTCGTCGCATTTTCGTGCAGTGTATCCTCGAAGGACAAGAAGGACAACGAGAAGAAGAAGGGTGGAGACAGAGGACAGGAAGAAGAGGCTACGATTGCGGGAGGAAGACATGAACTGGTGCGCAACAGCGAGTTTGTCGATCTCTGCAGAAGTCGCTGAAATGCTTGAACTTGATAGAGCTTTCCTATTGCAAACGAGTTGAAATCCTTTCCCGTTCCACCGACAATCGACTGAAGGCAACTGACAAGCCGGCGACGACAGAGCTGCAACGAACTCTAAGCACGTCGGTCTGTACTCGTTATCGTACCACGAAGCAACGCCATCTCTTCATCCGAAGCGTCGAGAGGCCATCTCAACGTCGGGCGCATTCAGATTGCATTCCCTCTGTCGCGTCTTCCCTATCGTCGGGTCTTTCTTCGTCGTCAGACAGACACAAAGTCATCGTTCCATCCACTTTCACCCTTCATCGACGATCTGGCATTTCAACCACGAATCCTCGTATCTACGCATCCAGATCTCCCTCTCTCGACGAATGAAGCTCCCCGCGGTCCTTCCGCTGGTGCATGTAACGATAGCGTCAAGACGTCAAGCATTCTTGTTCGATAGCGCTGTCTTCACGCACCCCGAGATTTTGCTGGTCGTAGGATCTCTTTGGAAGGCTGGAGGAGTGTTTGAGATGGCACTTTAAACTTGTCGTAGGATGGGATTCGTTGCAATACGAGGTAGTAGGGCTATGCATGGTGCGTAATTCTCTTTCTCGCGGTCGTACTTTCAGGAACTGACCTCTGCCCCTCTTCAGAATGCGTCGAGGTCTGCGACGACGGCACGGTATGGCGGATCGCGAAGATGTGCCCATTTACTTCCTCCTCCCTATACACCATGTCAACTTGTCTGCACCACTCGCTTACTCTCTCCTCGCCAATCTTCCGCTGAATCCTTCCTCTCCTTCAAGTCGCGACGCTATCGGTAGGCATCGCAATACAATGTGTCCCTTAAGTGGCACCACACCGTCCTTCCCTCATCTCCGATGTCGCTTGGAGCGACAACCTTCCTTTGAACTCGCATCGAAAATACATGGGAAACAGCAAGCCTCTTGCGCTCCCGAACTTCGGTCGTCAACGAGCATTGCTTCCAGCGATTCTCACCTCATCAGCGCCTCTTCTCTAAACTCATGGCCAAGGATTCCGAACCATCGACGCAGCACCTCACTTTCATCTTACCTGAAGGCATCGAGGTTCAATCTACCTCCGGAGGGGAAGATGCATCGAAGTCGTCGACGAATGATGCTCATATCGAGCGCGACGCGGCGTTCGGGGCTGGTACTTCATCTGCGGCGATCTTGACGAATCTTCGTCGAGGGACAGCACTTGTGCGTTGCAGTCTTTCTCCTGACGCAAAAGCAGCCACCATGTCCTGACGACTCAAACGTCGCGATTGACTTCATCTCTTTCGTGCTTACCTCTTCGTCGCGACCTTGTATCCTCGAAGGAGAACTCGAAGAGCGATGGGGATAGAGGAAGGGAAGAAGAGACTGCGATTGCTGGAGGATAACGCGACATGGTGAAATGGTGCGCGACATCGACTTTGTCGACCTTTGCAGAAGTCGCTGAAATCCTTCAACTTCACAGACCTCTTCCATTTGTAAACGAGATGAAATCCCTGCTCTTTCAACACGATCTCGATTTGAAGGCAGCGATCCTCCAACCACGTCGGTCCGAACTCGTCATCGCACCGTGAAGCAACGCCATCTCTTCATCATCTCTTCATCCCAATCGTCCGAAGACCATCTCAACGTCACGCACATTTCAGATCGCATTTTCTATGCAACGCCCTTCCCATCGTCGCCTTCAGGTCTCCCATCATCAGCGGACAGACGCAAATCCATCGTCCATCTGGATAGCCATGCGCTCAATTCAACTTCATTGACCATCTGGTACCCCAACCAGGACTCCTCGTTGAACTCAAGCATCCATATCTCCTTCTTTTCCCTTGGCTGGTGCCTACAACCATGGCGTCAAGGCGTTGAACGCGTTCGTTCGGTTGCGTCGTTTCCGCGTGAAGTCAACCTTTCGCTAGTCGTAGGATCTCTTCGGAAGGCTGGAATGCTCGAGATGGATCGTTCAACTTCTAGTAGGATGGAATGGAAATGGAATGTGTATGGACGATCAACGGTGCGTGCTCAAACTCATCTCTTCAGAGCATGTCGTCTCATTCGCAGCAGGAAGCGCCATCGACATGCCAAACTTCTTCAACGCCGTCCTGCGCTGCAGGCACGTTGTTAGAACGTTGCTCGTCTCGTTCGTCTGCTGATGCACAACACCATGTCCACATGGAGCCTCGTTTCATCTGAAGCCGGTGTACGTTCCCGACGACCGACACCTGCCTCCAACTCGGAACGCCTTCACTCCTGCGTCGACCTCAATCCTCCTTTTTCCACTTCTTCAACGTCGACATCTACCATTATTCGACACCTCCTGATTATTTTCCGCTTCTCACATCTTATGGACCGGATAGCACCGTCGCCGTCAGGGGGTGGATGGAAGACCCACCATGAAAGAGTCGCGTCCTCTTATGTCCTAGCGCGGCGGCCCTCTGGATTTGATGGTTCCTTGAGCATCATCCGCGAAAGACTCCCTCGTCGAGAGGCTCGCGTAGATAGACAACCTTTCGAAAGAGCCGATGGAGCATGGCCCGCGTTGAAAGGCGAGGACGCGACGTGGTCTACATGCGACGAATCGAGGAGAGAGGTGTGTTTAACTTTTTCATTCCGTGGATATCATTCCATCTAAATGTCCTTCATCATCCTCAGGTCTACTTTGTGTTTCTCAGAATCGCAGGAAGATTATCAAGATAGAAGATCATGATGTTCGCGGGCTTGCTAACTGAACGCATTCTGAAGCGTCGTCAACTTCATCCCGTCCGATCAGTGCTCCGTTTTCGGTCGCTTGCACGAACAAGCGTTCTGTCGACATCTGCTTTGACTTCTTGCTTTGTGAACCGACAAACTCGTTCATTTTGGAAGCTCGTCGAGACGCTACCTCGACCCTCTTGCGCTCATCAGAGTTTACTCCCTACACCGGAAGCCTCGTGTCTCCCGCACGCCACCTTGAATTGTGAACGAGGAAGGACAAATCTTCACGGTTGCATTTTAGCGGGCTATTCTTCGAATCGTAAGTGTCAATGTACATGATCGTCACTGCACCTCGAACTGATCGACTTCTTTCACAGCAAAGAACGAAGCGATCGAGAAGATGTGAGAGTATTTTCCGCCTCCATTTGCGCTTATCATTGCTGCTCCGATAAGTAAGAACGATGTATGCAGCATGCGCTATTCATGTGAATATATTCACTTTCTTTTATCCCCAACGCTCTCGTCCGATTTTGCTGTGAATGCATCAAAGGAGATCTGATCATCCTCAGGACGCATCTGAAAATTTTGCGCGATCCTACCATGCAGGTCCATGCTATTCTCTAGTCTACGAGCTTTCGCGGACTCACCATCACACTTCACGTCCTGCTCGAACGCGATGTCGTCAAGCAATATCAAACAATTTGAGAATTCAGCACATAAGTGTTTGTTCCATATCGTCTAATTTCGAATTTCTCTAAGTCCGACAGAATTGAAGAGGCAAGGAAAGAGCACGCCTCGCGCAAATTCTATGTAGTCGAGATCTTCGACGCTAGGATCCTGTCCCAGCATCTCAAACATATTATAGTATTTTTGGCGACTTCAATCAAGAATATAGTAGGTACTGATCATATACGTATTGTATAGCAACTCCCTGCACAAAGGACGATGTGAGCCAATATAATGACTACTAAATGCGAAAAACGTTAGTTATCATACCTTTACTTTATACAAATTGAACACAACATTCTGCGATCAAAACACGGTGCTTAGTCTCGCCACTTGAGGCTGCTTCTCCATAGATATGGAGCCTAAACAAGAAATTTATCAGAACCTCAGGATGACGACAGAATAACTCAATACCTTTTGGGAATATTCGGTGCTTTCGAAGTCCAAATCAACGCGATTCGAGTAATAATCCGGGACATCGGAAGCTTGAATCACCAAGCATCTGTCCAGCTCTCCTTCGCGACATTTTCTATACTTCTCTTCGATATCCTCCCAATGATTCCAGGGGAAACCCTTTCTTTTCTCATCCCAGCTACTTCTATTGATACGAATTGCGCATAAGCTGTTGCTGAAATTGAAGGGGTGATTGTCGGGAGCGATGTACTCGAAGTAAAGATTTTGTAACTTTGAGAGATTGACGAAGCGGTTAATAATTCCAAATAAATCTGGTTCGTCGTCGAAGAGAGGTCGAATGACGAGGCTAAAATGAGTGAGATTTGATAAGGAATCGGTGTTTGGCCATTCGTCAACGTCCAAGACGCTATTCGAATTGGTTGTAATGTTGATAGATAGCGAGCCTAGATCGCGAAGGTCGAACACTTCGAAGAAGCGACGGAAATTCGGAACGTTGTAGTCCCCGATGCTGACCGAAAGACGCCGAAGTGAGGACAATTTCAGCCTCAGCATATCTTGAGCATCATCAATAAAGTCTCCCTCCGAAACACTGATAGTTGCGATGGTCAAGTCCTCCAACGATGTCATGGAAGAAATATATTGGACGAGAGTCGCCAATGTCCATGCTAGTCGAGATGAAAAGGGACTTTCGATGTCGATGTCGAGAGTGAAATTCTTGACTTTTGAGAGGACAGCGGTCGGAAGTTCGGGAAAGAGGTTACAAGCATGAAGGCTGCTTAGTAACGGCATGTGCCAGGTGCGGTACGTTTCCCAATGATGCTCATACTGATACACACCCAATTCGCGATTATACTCGCTGTAGGTCTGTTCCACAGATAGCTTCAGCGACTCGAGGAAGGGGAGCGATATGGACGAATACAGAGGCGATTGAATTTGGTTGTATTGCGGTTTCAACGAGTCCAGGTCAATCGCCAGCGATGTGATACGTGAAGAGTAGGTGTCTATGAAGTTGAATGCGTGTTCCATTTGGCGATCGACGAGTGACCAAGGCTTCCCGGAACGCATAAATATGTTGAACCAAACTTGAAGTCCGGGTGTCGGACACTTCGAGCGTTCTGCGAGAGCAATGGCATCTTCGAACCTGTTATCTCGCAAGCTTATGAATCCCCACAAACGAGGAATGGACAACGCGATGTTCCGGAATCTGCGACAGACTCCAGAAATGTTGAGGACGGATTTCAGGTCTTGGTAACCCGCGAACTCGAAAATGATGCCGAATATCTCGTCCGGAAAGCGCTTGAAGCTCGTCTTCATGAAGATCTCCGATGCGAAATGCCTCAGTGCGCCAATCTCCTTATTGATACTCTCGAGACAGCTTGCAAGCAACGGCTGCGCACCTTCCAAATCGTTCAAGATCGTCCTGAGACCTGAATAGCAATATTGAGTTTCTACGGTGAGATTCGCCAGGTTCAAGCAAGAGAAGTAGACTTGGGAGACGTCTTTTCGAGCTTGCTCGGCGGAGATTCTACACAGATAGAGATAGAGAAAGAATGAGCTCTTTCCCAATATGCGATCAGCGGCGCACCTTGTCCTTTCAGCGTGGGCAGTAAATGCAGACAAATACTCTTCGACCTCGTCTCGCGATGGTTCGCCATGAAAGATACGATGTTTGATCATTCTCATCATTGTTGTTCGGACGTTTGGACTCTGTCCTGGTGAGATGGCCAGATATGTGGTGGTGGTCGACGTTGAAGTTGTCAAAGGGCATGGACTCGCTGCTGGTTACGCCGGCAAACACGCGGTGAACACGCGGTCGAAATTTATCAGTGATTTGATTTATCTTCGTCACATCGGTGCTGTTTACGACGTCTGAATGACGTAGCTATAAACAAGGCAAGAGAAATTGTGAATCAGTTGAAAGCGAGCATTAATGTATCTGATGAGCCTCCGTCTCTTCCTCAGACTTGTCTCGCCTCTTCTTATCTTCCGTCGTCGTTCAAGCCGCTAGCTGTCCATCCTGTAGCTTCCTCTTTCATTCGCGTTGATCGTACTCGCCCGTCATCCCCCGCGTTCACTGCGAACCTCCAGCACGAGAGAATCTGCGCGGACGGGAGATGCGAGATAGAATTCGGCTTGTGGGTAAAATGAATGCGTCGTTGAGAGAGACAGAAACTGGGAACGAGTTCTGAAGGATATGGAGAAGAAGATGTAGAATTCTGGAAGTAAAATTGAGCCGGGTTGCGCTCTCGTCAGTATCGGCTGAGAACTTCAAACGACAGAATACGCACTGATTGCTTTCCCGTATTCAAAAAGCCGTCGTTGCGCAGCGTCTCCTTCATCTCCGCAGATTCTCGTTCTTCTCGCCATCTCATCTCATCCGAGTCGCTTCGAACGGCATTGAACGCGTCGTGGAAGAGATGAAGCCAAGCTTCCATTCATCTCAAGCCTGGATTTCTTATTCGTATGAACGTGTAATCCTTGTTCTTTCCAGTGTCGATCGCGCTTGGTCCAGAGAGATGAGAAGAGAAGAAAATCGCACGTAACTCTGCTGTATGAAGCTGTCGAAGGGCGCTTCTCTGGAATACGGCAGGCGTTCATTGGGATTGGAGATGAAGATGAGGTGCTGTCGCCCCCGACTTCCAACTTGTAGAATGGGTGCAAGCTTTGACGGTGTCAGAACGTCGACACTTCAAAGCTTTGGAGAGAAACTCACCCCTTGAACTACGGCATCGAGGCTCGAGGATGTCTACGTTATTGCGACTTGACACCGGGATTCGACCTACGATATGGGCTATTCTCGTCGATATTCAAAGGATACGAAACGATTTACGTCTACGACGTCCTCAGAAAAACATACGAAGGTGATCCTCCCGTTTTCTCGCTTCACATTCGAAAATGGCGAAGAGATCTGCGTTCGACTTTGCGACGGCATCATTTGAGCTGCGATTCAGCTTCAGCTGAAGTTTGGACAGCTACCCGTCGAGGAGCCTGGGCGTTAAACATCTCTTGAGTAGATCGAATTGACATGGGTAAGAAGATAGAGCACCTATTGGCGATAGAACTCGAGCGAGCATGTTCGTTTTGTTCGATGCCAGCGATGTCATCTCGAAGACTACTCGGAAGAGAGAATTTCAAGTCGCCATCGGAGTTCCCGTGCTCGTCGTCCATTCATTTTCGTCGTCAGACGTATATCTCCGCGCTCGAGAGAAAGAGAGAGAGAGAGTCAGGAGACTCAAGTTAGCGCTGTCGTTTGTGGTGGCGGTCGTGAGCCAAGGTGCGTCGTGAGCGTCGTGGCATCTTGACCCGCGACCACCATGTTGTCCCTACCGCACCAGCGCTGTGATCCTCTTTCTCTCTAAGGCGATACGCGACTTTGAATCGACCGTTGAAGTTGGTTGGCGTTGAGAGGACGGAGCATAGCGTCGGTTTGAAGGAAATGACGTTCAGACGTTGAAGGGTGCGTAACAACAGTTCTGTCGACCTTTGCAAAAGCTGACCGTCTTCATCTTTCCAGACCTCTCTGTACGCCCAGAAAGTCCTCTCTTGCTATCTCCATCTCCTTCCCACTCGACGACTTGGAATTCGTCACGACATCCTCGACAGCTCGTCTGGACGTGTCTCGCAGAATCAACAGCATTCCTTCACTGTCGTTTGGGTCGCTCGAGGAGATATTTCTAGCATCACCTTCTCTCACCACTCGCCATCTCTCGTCCACGACATCTCATCCTTCGTCAATACCGTTCCATGGATTATCGAACAGACGTCAAATCCTTGTTTGGTTCGCCCTTGACCCTATCTTCGGAACACCCTCTCGTCTCTTCAACGCGCGAAACATGGCGGGCGACGCAATGGACAGTGGAGCCATTCGCTCCTCGCGCTCTCTGCCCGCTCATTCTTGACACTCGGATGTCACCTCCTCTCGTTCGTCGTCGTCGGGAAAACCCTTCCCATCAACTCCTTCCAACATCGAGCAAGCCTTAGAGGGCCTGCCATCCAACGCCTCTTCCCTCGTTATCTCATCCTCTTCATCTACGTCTGAATCGCAAATCGCCAAACGGACGTTCAACGTTATTCATCATTCTCCCTCCGGCTTCATCGAAAGGGCGACTTGACGTCTGAATCAGGACAACGCGGATGTCTCGCATTTCCTTCCGCTACCACGCTTGGCGGACCTTAGAAATCATTCTGAGTGTCCTCTTTACGCGTCTTGTCGTCGATCTCAATTCTCGTCTCCATCGTCGCAGGCTCTGTAGGGAAAGCAGGGGTGGTGGTGGTGGTGGTGGTGGTAGTGGTGGTGGTGGTGGTTAGATGATATCTCAGGATGGCGAGGGATCGGCAGTGCGATTGACTCTGGTCTTCAAGGTGAGTTGCATAGTACTTTGGACGTTGCAGTATGAGCTCATCGATGGTTCTTTCAGGAAGTCATCAAGCACCTTTACTCGTCATCATTTCGCCGAGTCCGGGCAATTCCAAACGTTTATCGACGACAGAAACCTGCTCTAAAATCTGCCTTTCCCTCGTTCCTGGAAAGAACGCGACTCCACACATCTCCGATCCCCTTCGCGACGACGGTGCTCAAGTCACGACGTGATCTCCCAGCCTACGTTCAGCCACCTTCTCCGCCTCGTTCTCGTTCTTCACCAACCCTTCGTCGGAGAAACGACTTCTAGACACCCAACAACAGCTAACCTCCACGTCGAAGAGAGGAATCGACAAAGCTTTCGCTCGTCATCGTTCTTGCGCAGATTACGACGCCGCGCCTGAGCCCTCCGTCATCGAAACGCTTTCCGCGGATGATAAAAGAAGGACAAGGGTGCCTGTCTGTGGGGCAACGGAGAAATTTCACGTCGAAACTACGCACAGCGAGCGAAGAGCGCAAGCTTTCAAGCTCCTCGACCGACCGTTTTCGATCTGATTCGGCGAGGTTTCAATTCTGAATTGGCTTTCAATCGTTCCACCTTTTCGTAATCTTTGTATGATGATAGAACATCGTGAATTCAGCTGTCTTTGAACTGATTCGCCTGTTTATGTGCAAATCCTTCAGACTAACGCGAAACTTTCTGTAACCTATGGTGAGGATATGTGTTCGTTCATCGGGTTCGAAGGGCAGATTCATCTCCCCCGGAGGGCTATTTACGGAAGTTTCCATTTCATTGCACGATAAAAGGATTGAAGCAAAAAAGAGATCGAAATGTATTGGCTCAGGTGAAATACAGGGATATCTCTCAATAGCTCACCGACTCATATCTACTATAATCTAATTATCTATCACATGAACGCACCCTCCTGGTTGAATGCATGCCCTATCTTTCTCGTCTCCTCACGCACGTCATCACATTCTAAACACCTCGTATATCCATAACCTTCCACGTTGCGCACTCGTCCAATCCACGCCAGATGCTGCGTCACAGTCGAAAGGACGAAGAGAGAGAGAGCTTATCGAGTGTTTGCGTCCATTGACCATCTTTGAATGAATTTGAGGTGAATGGCACCCGTTTATCGTTCAATGCCCGTCATCTCCTCGCCGATCGAGCTCTCAAAGGCGTCTTATACAATACCCATTGCAGGAATGATGCAATCGACAAGATGCATCTTTGAATGGGGGTGCTTAACGTCAGTTCGATGGCGCATCCCGATGATCCATCGAAATTCATCGAGAAGCCAGATCTGCGATGGGAGAAAGTCTTCGCCCTGACCTGAGCGGATGGAGAAGAAAGCCGAAAGATCATATAGCTGCGTAGTGAATTATCTACGAGGCGAGGAAGCCGACTTTAAGATACATAATGTACAACACGAAGAGACGTATCGTGCTCACCTAGCGACCCCCCTCTAACTGTCGTCTGTTCTTATCTCTTCACCACCTCTCGTGACGAGAATTCAAAGAGCTCAGGCATCCTTTCGCAAAGCGCCGACCTCGCATCATCGATCCCCGTCGCTCGACAGCATCCTTAGCCGCGTAGTATTGAACATGGGCGCCAGCGCGAACGACCTTATTCTTCCGTACATTTTGCATCGAGATCCAGCAGCAGCAGCACCAGGACAGATGGTATCGCGAGAGCTGGACGTCGCACCGTCGAGGATGAGAAGCAGGAGCGTCCGGATCGTAGCCTCGAGCCTGCGCGCGCCGACAAGCAGCACCTTCAGCGGACCAACATCAAGTTTATGAGCCTCGTTGTCGAAGATGTCGGAAGTTGAGAGCGCCGTACACGCGTACTAGATATTTGGGAGGATGGCAACGTCTGCTTTCAGAGCGGCACGGAGCAGGTCGAAATGGCAGTTCAGGCGTTTCCGACCGAAGAGACCGCGTTCGTTGTCGTCGACGGCGTCAAAGTCGGTAAGGGTGTTTGGGTAGTGTCTGAGAAGGTGCTTGGCGACTTCAGACCGGATGGAGGGGTACTGAAAATGGGGGGCGCATTGACGGAATCGTGATGCGTGATGTCGTCGTCGCAGTCATAATACTAATATCCAACGTCAGAAATGAGAATTTAACAGAGAAGTTACTACGCACAGTCGTTTGTAAATCGCCCCCCAAAGATGCCTGACGTCCTCGCCTCTGTCGCCTGCCAGCACCACCAACGGCCGTCTTCCATACATCTCCGTCTTCTCCTCCTCACCATCCGTCTCTAGCGTGACATCACCGTGCATCGCGTCGACGCCGAAGCCTCGCCATCCGAAGGGATATGAAAGTCGAACATGTCCTTGAAGACCGTCGACTGCAGCGCCAGAACACCCTGATGGACGCAGAAGAGACGCGATTCTGTCGCGAGGACGATGTTGCTGTCAGCAAACCACAAAAAATCCGTCTTCTGGTGGCGGAGGCGTAGGATCGAATTTGACCGGCGTTTGCACTTCATCGTGGTCGTTCTGGGATTCTAAGTCGGGATGCGACATGGTGGTGAAGGAGAGAAGAGGATCACGACCTGGAGGCAACGAGAAATCTGTGAATTCGAAATACATCCTCTGCCAGCGAGTGCGTCGGTCTTTAGTCGCCAGATCATCCATCAAAGACTCCTTCCACGAAGAGAGGTTCGATGGCTTTCGATGGGGGAAGGAAATGGACGACGATAGGATATGTTAACGAGGCGCACCAGTGAAGAGAAGGTCGATGTTTTCGATGGAGGAAGGGCGTGGATGATTATGAGATATACTGACGAAACGCTGGAGATGTCGACGAGGTTCGCACGTGTACAAAGTTCGAAGCAGGTCGATCTGAAATCGAATTACAGCATGCTTGACAAGAACAGCTGGAGAACTCACCGATGAGCTCACATCGTCATCCCTATCCCAAATGCAAGCCGTAGAACCATCACCAATTCTCGTGAACTGGCAATATCCCGCGATATGCTTGGCAACGCGCTGTCGCCGTTACCGAAGTTCCTGTGTCCAAGAGACGGGATCGACAGCTTGGACAACACAACCCTGATGAGGCTGCGGACTGAATGTAAAGAGATGTACGTAAGGTGAAAAAACCAGTAGAGCGTACCACTTTGCAATTAAGACGACAAATAAGAGCATTGCAGTTTTGACGATGACGCAAACGATGCGCGAGTCCTACTAGTAGAACGACGACGACGACGATCTATGAAGACAACCAAATTTCAGAAGCGCAACAAGAACGAAAGGTGATTCATACCAATCAGAGATGTGAAACGCACCATTCGAATAATTTCATTCGTCCAATCGTTCCAAAGAGCCTCTCCTCACGGCATCTCTCCTTTGATTCCATCTCCATCCCTCCGTCCATCATCGTCCTCTTCCGTGCAACTTCTAACACTGAAATCGCCATGGCGTGTACGCGTCGTATTGGAATCCAGGTGCATTGCATTTTATGCTGTCTTCGTGTTCTTCAAAATCGCTCGACTCGGTCGATCCATGATTTTAGTGCGAGTTCAGGAGGTCGAGGATGGTGTTGGTGGTCGGAAGGAGACACGCGCCGCGTTTCTCGACGTCCACAGCATCTTGAACTGACAATCTTCTCAATGTCACCATTCATATCGTCGGATTCACTGACGTCCATCGTCAATATTAATGTCACGCTTTGCAGTAAATTGCAGCGTACTTGAAATCCTATTGGCTTGTCCATTCCTCCACGCCGGAAAGTCGTGGGCCTGGTGCGCGATGACCACGACCACGCCTCGATGACGAGCTCCTCTTGGTTCCTGCGCTCATCTTCCTCTTCATCTCCTCCATTCCAGCTCATCTCTCTTCTCGATGGACCTGCGATCCTCTCGACCTGATCGCGCAGCGTTGAAATACGCCAGCACCATGCCCATACCGCCGAACTCGTACGCTTCGCCAGTTCATCGAGGCGAGCACTACGCTGACTCCGTCGGACGAAGATCGAGGTCGGGATACGATGGGTGGTCGCCGTATGATGGGAGGAGGTCGGCGACGGCGACGGTGACAGCGTTCAGTGATGGATAACCTTCTCCTATCCTCCCCTCTCGACACACCTCGGCGATAATTGAAGCATCTACGTTCGAAGAGGACGTCACTACATGCAATAGAAGCTCGAGGATAACGTCACTAAATGTGATCAAAGCTCTAGTTCGAACGGGACGAGTCCGTCGTGCTCCTCCAGCGCACCAGCGCTTTGATTCGAAAATTGGTCCCGCCTCTACTAGCCTCTCAGTCCGACGAAGATGGATCCTGAGACCTGGAGAGAGAACGTGCGTTGTTGCTAGTCGAAAGTAGACTGCGGAGGAGAAGTTGCCGTGAGAAGATCGGCGTTGGCGTTCCCAAAATTTCGAGCGATTGAGCGCGAAGGAGCACCGAGCTGGTCTGAGGGGAATGCGGAAGGGAGTGGAGAACGGAAAGATGATGTGAGAGGGTGCTGAGAGAGAAGGAAGATGGGTTAGGATGCTGAAGGTGTGACGAAAGGACCGAGGGAAATGAGGAGGGGGGTTGGAGGGATGGATGTCGGCCTTCAGGTGACAGGTGTAAAGAAGACGCAGACGTCGGTGTCAGCGAGAATGAAAAATTGAACAAGCAGGATAGCGTTTAGAAACGCACCTGAGAGAAAGCAACACAGCGACCCGTTCCGTTGGGGTTGACACCGACCCACAGCTGACTTCATCTCATCTCATCTCGTCCCTAACAGGCCTTGGTCATTCAGTCGTGTCTTCTCTTTCCAGCATTCGAAATACAGTGTCTTTGGACAGCGCTAGAGGGTAGAGCAGTCGTCGATTCGAAATGCTGTAGGGGCACGACCGAATTCGACCCATTTGAACTCGAGGTCGGAGCCAGAGGTGCGTTTCGTGCGCGTTGGTCAATTTCATGCTCGAATGTAGACGCATCCATCCGCGTCGAGTCGTTTCGAGAGGAGGAGAGGAGAGGAGAGGAAGAAAAGCGTCATTGTGCACAGCGCGACGGCTGTTAAGCGCCCAAACGGAAGGGGTGACGCAAGCGCGTGGCTGCCACGTGGCGTCGTCTCTTCTGTTCTTCGTGATGATGCTCTCGTCGTGCTCATCCGTGGATGCGTTCACCACCCAACAGCCAAGACACTATCAACAGGTGACGAGTTGGAATCGAATCGAGCTGAACCGTGTCTTGGCGTCGCTCTCGCATTCCGTCCGAGCCATCGGCGTGGTTGCTGATGCTCCTATTCGACGACGACAACGAATCTGCCCTGGGAAGACGAGCTGGTGATCTCGCAAGGCCAACGAAAGGCGATGACGTTGTATAAGAAGTGCTTCGAGCGGTGGCTATTCCTTCCGTTTACGCAGCTACCTCTTCCTCTTCTGCACCACCGATCCACTCACATTAGCATCTCGGACCCGAACTCGACAGAGCCGCATGGTCTCGATGGTTTTCCTTGCCTTTAGACCCCCGTTCAAATTTCAACGGTGAGTGTATGACGTCTTGAACGGCGTCCCCAACGATTCCGATATCTACCGGGATAGATCTGGATGGAGGTTAAGGGATGGGACTTCGAAGGAGAATGTCTGCGCGGAGAAGAATCGACTTATGGTGCGTCAATCTATGTCTCTCCTCTCTAAAGGTGTATTGCTAATCTCGAACTCGTCGCCTTCTTGTTCTCTAGCTCGCTGGCTTCAACTTGTTCTCCATCTCACACGTTGACCACGCTTCCCTCCCCTTTCCCATGCACCATTCCTTCAGCACCCTCTGAACCTCCTTGCCTCAACTCGAATTGAAGCCTCAAATTCTTCACTACCAACTGAGAAGCGTCGCAGCGCGTATGTCTGGCATCGTTCGGTCGAAGGAGCGTGGGCGACGAAAGAAGAAAGGCCCGTGTATAAACGATGAGGATGGAGGACAGCGGGAGCAGGGTCGAAGTCATGGACACGAAGTAGAAATCGACGTCTTAGGTGCGTTCATCATGCCGCTCTTCCCTTAGGGATCCCCAGTTCACATCCCATTCTGACGCTCTCAATGTCGTGCAGACTGCAGCTCCTCGTGACATGCGACGAAGTCGCAAGATCGTCTCTTGCTTCTTCGTCGACGTCTCCTACTCTCTCCCGCCGTGCATCTCCATCGCGTCGTCTCTTCCTATTCTTACCTCGTGCGTGTACCGCTCTTTTATGCGATTTGAAATAATTGTCCAAGCTCAGATTAGATTCGAATTTTGAATGTACGGCTGTGGCTTGCTTCGAAACTCGTTGTCGATATCTGCGGACGTCCTTACGGGATTGGCTGCAACTGCACCTCGACCTGGTGAAAACGAGCTCGATGTACGGCCGGAGCGATGATGCGCTGGAATGGAATGTCGGGGTTTCGTCGGAAGGATATGACGAAAGATATATGTTCATAGGAGGAGATGATGAAGAGCGAGGCAAGAAAGAAGGATTCAGAGGGTAAAGGGCGAAGAGTAGAGGTCCGTTCTGAGGTGCGTTAATTTGAGTCTCTTTGACGTCAAAACTTCTCGTCTAACCACGCCGTCATATATCAGTTTTTTTTTTTTTCATTGTCAAACCGCCTTTCTTCCCATTCTCCCTCAGACACTACGCCCTCGCTTCTAATCCTCAAGCTATCTCGCCGTTTTCTCCCCTCCCCATCACCGGAACTCGCTTCCAAACCTCCAAACGCTTCGAAGCTACGATGCCTCGAAGTCGGATCTCCAATTCGAACTTCGAACTTCGATGGAGGAAGGGGATTCGCGATGATTGACGTCGCTTCGAGCAACGGCGACCAGTTGACAGGTGGGCGGTCTCGACGTTGAAAACTCCTCGACATTCATCACGATTCTTACTTAGAGATCTTCCACCGACGCCGACGACACTATTGACGTATGGGACAATCGAATGGAACCAAACCTAGTATATTGGAAGTCGAGGCCATGGGACCATAGCCTCCGAAATTCGCCGAAAATCAAAATAAAATGTTCCCCCGCATCGATTTCGCCCGTTCAAATTTTTCCTAGGTGAATTCGATGTCTGCGGATTATTTGAGCATTTTTCCAGATTTTTCCGACCCCGCGTTGAGGCGGAGTAACGAATCCGCGTCGTGCAGGACCCATTTCCCGATCGGGACGGGGGCCGTGGCCAGCGCTATGGTCCCGACGCGCGCGTCGGGACCGAGGCGCGCGAG
>KQ086105.1:0-56557 GCA_001020605.1 Schizopora paradoxa | reverse complement strand
TCCAAAATCCTCCAATAGCTTTTTAGAGCATATAACTACCTTCTACCTTTTATTTATTGGACAGTAAATTTGCAGACATTAATTTGAATTTGTATCAGTTTGATTTTTGATTTTCTCTCTTAGGTAGAAGCAAGATTCATGTTGCAAGGAATTCCATACATGTATTCACAAGAGACTCTGCTATAATACAGACTGTATAACAGATGTGTCAATTTTTATTACGACTTTCTGAAAGGGAGTGGGTGGAAACCCCCCCACACCCCCCAAGGTTGCGGCGCGAGCGCCGCCTGTCCGGGGAGCTTCGCTCCCCACGGAAGTCGCGTCCCACGGTGGCTTCAACGTGAACGCACCGCCACCTATCTTTTTGGCCCCCCTACGCCTACAGTGGGGGAGCAAGCTCCCCCAATCAAATGTACCTGTTCAGTCTTCTTCGAAAGAAAGGAGCTCTACTCAGAAACACCTTGTGATTGAATTCGTAATGATATCAGTAAAATTATCCAGACGAAAACTAATGTTCGAGAGCGTATATAAAGGAGCGAATGTACTGTGCAAGGTATGCAAATGTCCAATGGTGCTAAATAGTAATCGTTCAAAGTCGTAATAAAACACTGCCCGGGACTGACGAAGCCAAGACGGCCTTAAACACTGTTTTGAGGAAGTTCGAATGGGCAGTTCACGTTGGAAACCTGAGTCGCTGCACTGTGAGTTCCGATGAGGCCAGCGATGTTCATGGTTAGTTGGATTCGGAAATCAACCCCTGAAAACGATTTTTAGCACTGAGGCGGACTGCAAGGTGAATTTCTACCTACCTGGTCGACTGCCGTTTGCATAGAGAGCACTGTTCTTGCAAGCGTTATACCAATTGTTCCCTGTATACAGAAAGTTGTCAGAGAAAACCCAATGGTGAGTACTTCTCACTTACATGTCGGATCACTGTCATTCAAAGCGACGTAGGTGAAATTCAATGGAAGGAGGAACTCCGTGAATTTCTTCGCTGGAAAGGACCTCCCTGTGATGTTTCCGGTGGCAACGAGGATCTCTGTTTGCAAGTCGAACAGTTCGGCTGAGAGACGGGAGAATTTCAGAGGAAGGAAGTTGCTGCCGGTATCGATCTGTAGGTCAAGATCGGCATTGAAGGAAAAGTTCGCAGGTGTACGAGAGAACTCGGGTGTGATGCCGTCTGTCGCGTTAACAAGCGGAGAACTTGACGCGAATGCGAAACCAGGAACACGAGGAATGGTGAAGGCAATTACGATAGCAATTCTGAGAGAATGTGAGTTCCTGTGAGTGATGAATACGACAAGACTCACATAGCAGCAACGACGAATGCTGTGATGGCTATCTGCTTTCGCGTACCCCATCTTCCGCAGAGACCTTCCTGGTCTCTCCACCATCGTTTCCACTGTATACCCTCGCCAGACTTCAATTCCCTTCGGCCAGCCTTCGTCATAGATTTCAACTCTGTCTTTCTCCACTCAGCACCTAATGCGGGAACAGTGACCATTTCTACAGGCCCTGTGCTGGCTTCTTCCTCGTATTTTACTGGCGGGGTCGAGACAGAATGAGTATCAGGCGGGAGACGTTGGTACCTAAAACGAAAATTTTAATATATAATTAAAGCACGCTACTTTGAAGAAAGGTAGAATTCCTCACCCCTCATCGTATTTCACGAATGCGTTGCTATACCGTGGCCCCATGTTGTTGAAATCAGCGTAGACGTCCCAACCAGCATCCTGCTGTTGACCAGGGTTCCCACCAATGAACGCCGCATCCTCCTCGTCCCGCCCGCCCTTCACAGGAGCTGTCCTCCCCGCGTCGAAGAACGACTGTCTATTATACCCAGCGCTTTGCGACTGCATGTGCGGCGAAAAGAACGAGGACGCGTCGTCTCTGTCAGGCCCACCCCGCCTCGACCGTTGGCTCCCGACGTCGACGCCACGCATCCCTGGGGATGCCTCTCGCACAGGTGGCTCCGAGTTGAGTATGTCGACAGAGCTGCGTCGACCTCCATAGAAAGATGAGACCGCCGAGCGGCGGTCGTGCTCGATGTTGTTGGCCATGGGGAGAGATGGGCCGATGGTTGTGGGTGGAAGAAAGGTTGTGTGTGCGAACGTCGGCGTGCCAGCACCGTGTCCACCACCTCGATGTTCCCGTCCACCACCACTGCGGCTTTGTCGACCTTGATTACACTGTCAATCGACCTTTTACGCGAAAAGCAGAAGAGACTAGTGCAGAAGTCGCTCAAGACTGAAGGTTGAAACCGTTATGTGTTTTTGGACTCAGACTGGTACGTTACTAATTACTTCTTCAAGATTTTTTATTCAATTACAGTGTTACTACATACTGAATCACAACTAGTGTACGATGCTCGTCAAGCAATGCAAAATTGTACAAGTATCCGTTGTGGAAGATGAGATATCTCGATACATACAATTGCGGTGGCAACGAAGGGAAAACAACGAAATGGCGTGTCGAAGATGATAATGGAGTTATAGACGAAGAAGAAGAATTGAAACATTACTCCCCGTCGCTGGAATCCCCGACGACAAACTGGTGAGGTGTGTAGATTGCTCTGTTCCGTGCATGAGCGGAGAACATGGAGACATGCCTCGTCTGAGGCCTTGGCTCCGAACGCGAGATTGGTATATATCCCAGAGACGAATTCGAGGAAAGTAATTTCTTGTGCCTTGACGGTTTTGTTGGGGTATCATCGGAGTATGGACTCCCTGGATTGTCTCTATACCACCCAGGAACCTGGTTTTCTTCGTCAATCCTGAAGTTACTCTGGTGGCCACCAGTTCTGCTCACAAGTGATACGTTCCGTCTCCTATCCTCTGGGGTTTCTCGATAAATGGCTCGAAGGGAGTCTTCGGGACTGTCGGGGTCATCGCGATATCGACTTGGAGGCTAATGGAACGCTCAGTTCCTGTCGAACTCGGATTTTGAAGTTGAAGTTGAACTCACCAAGGACACTTTTCGTTCACGATCGTCCCTTGCTTCTCGAAAAACAGTTCTCGGTGAGATGAACGCGCCTGTTGGCTTGACCAGCATCTCCGTCGTATCCTTGGACCATCTGGAACTGGAGGTTGAAGGCGACCGTTGACTGTAAAGAGATGGAGACGTATACTCCGCCTCAATGTCGCTATTCACATCGATGAACGCATCCGGCGACTTCAACATCACGTCCAACTCTCCCGATTTCTCGTTATCGCTGAAATCGGGACTCAACAATTTTTCCAAATCGGCGTGCTTCTCTGCCTCCCTCTTCTCTGCCGATAACGTCAAGGGCTTGAGCCTGGGTTTTCTCTTCGACGGGTTCGGTCTGGCGAAGAAGGGTACTCGAGGGACGAATCTAGGCGTCTTAGGCTCCTCCCGTTCTGCAAGTAGTGATGCGATCCTGTCTGATGTCGTATACGATCCGGACCTGTCCTTCGGAGAGAATGGCGATATCTTCCAAACCCAATATGCGGCTGCGACGACATTCGAGGACACCCGCTTCGCAAACGATTTCCCCCTTATTGTCCCCGTCATCACCATCTGTCGATAACGGAACTCATGCTCTTGCTCTCGACGCTCGAGGGTAATCGACAGGTACTGATAGACACCCAGAACGACAACAAATACGACTGCTTGCGGGATCTGTCACTTAATCGTCCACTGGGTTTCATTTTGGTCGAGAACTTACGAGTCGCAATGATCAACGCGATGATATTTTTCGTACTGACTGCTGGTGCCTCGTCCATACTGCCCACTTCCGGCGCCGCCGATGGCTGTTGTTGAGCTGATGAAGGTGTCGCCATGATTAAAAGGAATGAAAAGGAATGTCTGGATAAATGAGCGAACGTGGCAGCGCGTAAGGTTTACGGAGCCACTGTGAAGAAAGTAACGAGCGACCGGGTGGTCAACTTCTACGTCGACCACGAGCACGAATAGGAGAGAGGTGGGGGAATAGGGGGAGCGGGCCCGCATTTCTCTGTCATTGACCTCTTAATCGGATTTTATGCGGATTTTAAGTGGTATGACCTTCAACACCCTTCCATACATGTTGCTGCAAGTGCCGTAGAAAGGAAACGAAGTTCGGGCTCACCAGTCTCGTAAGCCATTCTTGCTGAGAGGATCGGATTGCGGCGATGTGTCTGAGGGAGACGCTACAGCCCACAAGAGCCGTCATTGCAGGGAACTACGTCGATGCAACGTATGCACGGAAAGAGATGCAGTGTCCTTTGGTGGCTATTGCTCAATTTGATGCTATTCATCTTCGTAAAGATTGTGTGGTAAATCGAGAATATGTTCTCGCGAAAAGGGGAGAAACGATCGGAGAAGGTGCTGCTCGTCCGAAGAACGAAAGAGAAGAAAGAGGAGGGACTGTGATGGGAACCACAACCTGCCTTTCAAAAGGTCAGCTCAAGTCAAACCATGTGCGTCAAAGAGACTCACTTATTTTTGAACATATCTATGCCATCAACCCAGCATCGGTTGTACGAACTTCACCCTCGACCAACGAATACGCGGGTGGAGGTGAGGACGGCATCTCGGACCACCGTAACACATAAGCTGGTAGGATGATACCAAATGACGATGATCGGCGTCTATGCTCCTTCTTCTTCTTCTTGCAAGTTGAAGATGTGCGATGCGGGGCCATCCACGGCGCCTCCGATTCGAGGAGAGGTGTTCTTGATCGAGTTGGACTCTGAGCGACAGGGTATGAAACGCTTTCATTGGGATCTTCCATCGAACTTGAGCATGACGCTCGCAAGCGTTCGCGCCTTAATGCTAAAAGAAGTCCGCAAAGTAAACACACTACTGTGAAATTATCAATAAACAGACACGCTTGGAATATTAGTCGCTCACAAAGGGCAACTGCAGTAGCAGCGATGATAACACCTTGGGTGTTCTGCATTGAGCGAATGTGACGAAAAGGACAGGTAAATTTTTATAGCCTGACGAAGGGACGCAAGTGCGGTCGTTAGCACCACTGAACGGCTAGGAAACAATATGAGTGAGTTGACTGACCGTATCCCGCGGCCGGAAAAAGGGGAAAGAGATCGACGTTGTGGGAGGGGATGTGAGGTGTATGAGGTGTCTTGGATCTTTGCACATCACAGTTGGGCCCTCTTTAAGTCGAATCGACAGGTCGATTTAGCGAAGTCAGCGGAGGGCAACACAATTAACCAACTTGTATGGATCAAATGACAGGTCGCCGTCGCGTACCTATCAAGTCATCCAAACGCCTGCAGACATTACGTCCCGAAGTCATCGAGGCAGAGTACCCATTCGCCATTTCAGGCGACAAACAAAAACGGCGTTCACGTCAAAAGTCCACTTTGGTCGTGCTGGGAACGTATTCACTCCGAGTGACGTATGCCGGCATAGCGCACGTTAAGTACCCAAACCTTCCACTGGGTCGCATTGACGCGCGGGCACGCGCTTGACGAATGCCCTTGGATCTTGAAGTTATCGACTTGAAGTAATGGACCGTCCAATCACTGTACGTAGCGAGTGGGGTGAATTTGTTGACAATCAAGGAGGTGAAAGAGTGCTTATGTCGAACTAGAAGAAATTGCTCAGCACGTCTTCCAGTGAATTTGAAATTACCTACGGACGTCAAGCGGCTATCATGCGATCAATGCTCGCCCACAAGACAATCTTGGAACAAAGAGCTGAAGGTCCTGCTGATCATGATAAAGAAGCGAGGATCAACGTCATTTCCAATAAAACGGGGCCGTAATGTCTGTCCCTTCGACAGCGCATATGGCCTCGGTCATCCAGTCGAAACAGCTAGAGTAGACGGAAAGAACGCAGAATGACACAATCCTTTTCGAGAGCCCAGGATCATCTAGAAGAGGATGTAATTGCTCCTTCTCATCGAGATATCCAGGACAAACGATCCTCTCCGTTTGATCTTGAAGAGCAACAAAGCCCGCAGAGTATGTGATATCGCAGAGATACAGAGGATCTTGACTTTGCCCTGTACCTGCCAGCACTGGGTGATACCGAACAAGTTCGAAGTTCGAAGGTTTATCGTGATCGACCCGAAGCCATCCGGCGAACGGCCTCGCTCCTTCGTGGGGGATATTCGTGACGGAAAATAACCGTTGTGACACTAGTCGGTTACTTTCTAGAATGTCATTCCAGTTCCCTAAGCTGATGCATTGGCTGCAGGGATGCTTGGGACCATATGCGAATTGCTGAACAAAGGGGGGCTCAGATTACACAACTTGATAAGAGCCCAGCTATATGTACTTACAAGGCGAATGTGAAGACTACCGTCCACAGCCTGATGTCGGAAGACTTCGTGCGGTTCGTGCCTAACAGAAGTTGGACTCACATCCAACAACCGCCTGGTCATGATTATATCCCACAAATTTCGCGCAACATCGAGTACTCTGGTGTCCTTCGATGCCTCGAAAAGGTGAGCAATACTGTTTAGAACATCCCTTTTGTGAAAGTAATCGAGCTCCATCGTTTCCTCAATGTTCTCTACGGCGTCCATTCGTTTTCCGTCGTCCGCACTGTTCGAATATATTTCGTTATTAAATCACGGCGACCGGCAACAGTAAAACTTACTCTGAAAGAAAGGATGCTAACGACATGCAAAATCTCTTTCTATGCTCATCGGCGTCGACAACGTTTCGAGGCAACCCGGTCGCCCCACAGATATCTAACCGTGATGTGATTTCTGTTGTGACGACTCCGGGGCCATACGACAGGCTGCCCCACATGAATTCGAGCAAGGGGTCGGGGTATCGAAGAGCTAGCGATTTGAGTCGAGCATCGAGACCAATGTCGACATCCCCCTGTCTCTTTTCCATGTTATTCAATCCATGGATGAGAATTTGTGTGGGACCTCCAACCGTAATTCCTCCCATAGAGATATCAAGGTGCAAGCGCAGAGTCTTCATCGTCGCAGGAAGATGGCGCACTTGCCTTGAAAGACGAGTATCAGACATTTGTTGACTTTTCCGAGCCGAGTACGTACCTGACGATCGCTTGCACCACTTTCCCCAGTAACTCTGCGCTATATTTCGTCGTTGCGGCAGTGAAGTATTCTTTGACACATTTGTCGAAGAGTTCATCAACGGAGTCCCACTCGAGATCACATTTGAGGGAGGTCGCGAGAGTCGCAACCGTCTCAATGCAATAGTTGAATACGAAATTCCATTCGTAAGGGTTGAAATGCCTCATGATACGCCTTAGGAGGCGCATAGCTAGGAATGACTTTTCAGGGTGCCTGGCGATGCACGAAAACGAGATCAATGATATATCCACTGCTGATTGAAAGCACGAGATACCAACGCGAAATTGTTCACGAGATGGTACGCACCAATCTCAAATCGCTGAATATCGAGAGGAAATGTGTCCAGCTCCTTCGCGATTGCGAACAACTGAGTTTCCCTCATACAGACCAGGACCTTTCGGGACGAAGAAATGACAGCGTCCCGGACAGAGAGATCTCGATAATAAATGATGTTGGGATCAAAACTCTCGAGGTAATCAACGAGTCCCGAGTTTAGGAAAAGCCGACGAAGACCTTCATCCTCGCATGACAGCGCGACGATATGACGTAGAGCAGCATACTGGTTTTTGGGAACAGAAGAACTGGATATTGTAAAGACATGGTCAGAAATAAGACTTGTTTTCGCTTATGTTGTGTAAATAAATACCTTGCGTAAACTACAAGCACTTGACAAGCCTTAACCAAATCCTTCTGTCCCAATAGACTCGAATACTCGTCTTCGTCGCTATACTTGTATTTCCCCTTCTTCCTACTTGCTGAAATTTCTTTGAAATAATTATCGGGACCACGATTGAAACGTTTTTCGGCCACTTTGCTCGCTCTCATCTCTAAGCGGCTACCCAGGAATTCGTAGAGTTGGCCTAGATTACGACCGGGGCCAGGAAGATTGGACCTCGTGAAATTCGTAGAATAGCTTGAAAGGGAAAGCGCATCGTTTTCAGTCAAACCTTGAGAAGGTTCATAGGAAGCGGTATTGATCTTCTCAAGCTTCCTGGTGATACTGCGAAGGCGTCGTTCTAAAGCTTTGCCCGCGAAATCGTAGAATCTGCCTAGATTGCGGCCAGGACCTGCGATGTTCGATGCGGTGTCGTTGCTGGAGATTGTCGAACTGGAAGAAATCGCCGAATGCGACATATACATGGTTGTGGTGGTGGAGGGTGAAAGGTGAACTTTGATTCGAAGCAATCCCTGTGCTCGGAGAAAGCCGAATATTCAAAAGCACCGGGACAGCGTTGAGAAAAAGTAAGAAACAAGACGTTTCAAAGTTTTGCTCAAAGCGACGTTGGTCTTGATTTCAATGTGGCATCCAACGCTGCGCCGAGGTCAGCCACATGGAGACCAGACTGTCTTTGCTTCTCGTTCCCGAGTACGCGTCGCGCGTGCTCATCCCTACAGCCATGTTACCACTCAACCTTCCACCCTCCTTCTCAGCATCCTCTATCCAACGAAGTTTAATGCGTCGCCGAAACGTGACGCCTGGAAGCTCTCGAAGTCTAATCCCTCGTGGAGATAGCAACGACAACGATGGCGATTCTCCAACGATCTACCAGGAAGAAGACTTATCGGACGAAATTTACGATGCGTATGCCAGTGGGTCGACACAACCAACGGTGCTCCTCGTCAGAAATCCCTCCGATGATCAAGAAGACGACGACTCGGAAGACCGCCGTTTCCAACAGAAGCACATGCCACGACAAAGCTTGAGTCGGTTGGAGACTATAGCTGAAGATTTCACGACTGTGCAATTGACGCCTAGGCCAGAGCTTACGGCTCGCGGGTTATCGAGCTCAACCCATG
Organism: Schizopora paradoxa; assembly: GCA_001020605.1. NCBI lineage: Eukaryota > Fungi > Basidiomycota > Agaricomycetes > Hymenochaetales > Schizoporaceae > Schizopora > Schizopora paradoxa. The sequence continues at coordinate 47,742 of KQ086105.1, read as the reverse complement.
TTACCCGAGTGTCCCAGATTCCGAGGCTCCCGACTCCCGACTTTGCTGCGCCTCGATATTCGATTACGAACGCATTCGGGTTTTTCCAAAGCTCGGAGTCCAAGAGCGAAGTTTCATCGTCTTCTCATAAAAACTCTGCAGAAGGGTCGCACAGACGCAGTCATTCGGAACGTTCACATCCGTCGTCTCCTCCAAGCCCTCGATCGAGAACTGCGCCATCAACGTCATCCAAGCGACCGAATTATGCAACGACGCCGGCGTTACCTCCCATTGAGACTATTCAAAGCGTTTTCTCCCCCGATTCTTCTTTGGAAGACGAATCAAAAGATGAAGTGCCCCAACTTGAAATTCCCCTGAACAAGGACTCTCGTAAACGTTATTCATCTTCTCTTGCCTTTGACAATGGAGCTTCGATCCTACGTTCAATATCCACGACGGATAAGTTTACACAAAAATGGCCAAGACCGTTGTCGATGAGGAAATTGCCCACACCGGTGAAGCAGGCTTCGGGGCGCCAATACGCCAAACTTCCATCGTCTGTAATCGAATTCGCGGGGCAGCATTCCGGGGTGGACGACGTTGGACTGGGATTCGAAACTGTCGATCGGTGGACGATTCCCAAATGGTGCTTGATAATTTCTGTCGTGTCAGTGTTTGCGTACGGCGTCGTGGCTCTAATTTACGCCATATTGACATGGTACCAAAGTAAGTCCGAATTTCCTTCTTGAAGGTCGAACATAATTTCGACTCGTTATTTCACAGCATGGCTTCATGCCGACGTCATGGTGGTTGCGGACAACGACGTCTTGATCCTGATCACGCTCGCCGCCATACTTCTCCTAGGAACATCATTGGTAGGAGCAACGGGGGCGCTGCTTAATTCTCGACCAATCCTCGCCATTTATACGGTTCTTCTTTGGCCATGCCTCATTTCGCTCCTTTCGGTTGGATATGTCTCGTACAAACGGACGGCCTTCGCACTGGATCGCAAGCTAAACCTAGCATGGTCGCAATGGTACACCGACCTCGGGAGACGGGTAATACAAGATGCCTTGAACTGTTGCGGGTTTTACGACGCGTTGCACGAAGCGAGCTTCTCCCCGAGATGTTACGCACGTAGCCCTCTGCCAGGATGCAAAGGGCCACTCCTGCGATTTGAACGCGATAACTTGAGCACCATCTGGGCGACAGTCTTCTCTGTGTTTCCGCTGCACCTCATCAATATCGTCGTAGCCCTGCTATGTTCCAATCACGTCACGAATACGTTCGGGAAGGGTTTGATGCCGAAGAAATACAGGTTACGCGCGTCTGACGTCCGAATGGACGCGCAAAATTTGTTGGCCCAGGTGGCGGATGTCAGTCGAAGACCTCCAATGGCGCGAGCTGCATCCAGTTTGTCACTAATCAGAGAAGATAGAGAAGTGCGACTCGTTCCTTCAAGCTATGGGCGTTGATCTTTACTTGTCATAATATCAGCCATAAATTTTAAGAAATCTGATTGGTAAACACCCACATTCGATTTTTGAGTTCTTTCCTTCTCTTAGGATCTTCCTACATCGACAAAGGTCAATGATGAGCGTAAAATCTTTACAAGTTCGCGGTTGAAAACTCCGAGAGTCATCGACGCGTCTTGACGAATACCGTGCGAAAACTCTCTATATCCGGCAACTTCCTCGAAAATGCGCGACTAATTGGCGATTTTTGTGCACTTTCTGGACGACCACGACGTTGCAGCACGGACGACGTTCAGCAAACCTTTTGGACATTCCTTACCTAGCCGACAAGACCAGTGACGACCCCTAATGTCTAACGACAATGTGCTCACAAAGAAAATTGTTGTCAATGGTCTGTACCCCATGGAATGAGGACGTGTAATTGTCACTGAATGTCCCTTCGCTAGCGTTGATGTTCGCTGCCTCTCAAGTGCGTCTAGATAATCTTCTTTCTGGGTGACACGTACTGACGGCTTCTTGTAAGGTAGCAGTGTACTATTCCTTAAGAGTGAGTGTGCCGAGAATGCACTTCGTACGGCGTTTACGATGTCACATTGTAGTGGGTGTTAGACTCGATGGGACCGTCTGGGGAGCGAAAGGATGCGAAGGCGAAGAGTGCTGGGGTATTGAAGAGGTTAGGGCATAAGGATTTAAAGCTGAATGAATATGAGGGTATGTGGTTCACTGTGAACAAGGCGACACTGACCTAACGAACCTTGTAAACGTGCACAGAGGTTATCGCCGCAGAAGTTATTCACCCTGATGACATAGACGTTCGATTTTCGGGTATGTTTCGTTCCATTCTACTCGCGTCTTGTAATTCACTATGGCTGGGTTCTGTTCGCAGACATTGGCGGGCTTGATGCAATTGTCGCCTCCCTCCGTGAATCCATCATATACCCCTTGGTCTACCCGACGCTCTTCACGTCTTCATCTTCTCTTCTCGGGGCGCCGAAGGGCGTCTTACTATACGGCCCTCCTGGATGCGGAAAGACAATGCTAGCGAAGGCGCTCGCGAAGGAGTCAGGCGCGACATTCATCAACATCGCGGTCTCTGCGCTCGCGAATAAGTGGTACGGCGAATCCAATAAGCTTGTCGCTGGCCTCTTCAGCCTGGCGCGCAAAGTGCAGCCGAGCATCATCTTCATAGATGAGATAGATTCGTTCATGAAGGAGAGAGGGAGAGGCGACCACGAAGTGACAGGGATGATGAAGGCGGAATTCATGACGTGCGTTTACGTGTTCTTTCTCGATTGATGAGGCGCTCATTACTTTTATTCAACTCTCTCCGAGATAGGTTATGGGATGGGCTACTATCGGCGACAGATAGAATCATGGTGCTTGGGGCTACGAACCGACCAAATGATATCGACTCCGCAATTCTTCGACGTATGCCAAAACGGTTCGCGGTGGGGCTTCCCGACCGAGAACAACGACTACGCATCCTTTCCTTAGTGAGTCACCTTCGAATCATTCACTCGACGCTCTTCGTCGCCGTTTTCCTCTTCCTGACAACATTCCTCTCTCCTAGATGTTGAAGGGAACATCTCTTGAGCCAAACTTCCCTCTCGACCTCCTCGCCACACGGACGGATGGCCTTTCAGGGTCAGACCTCAAGGAAGTCTGTAGGAACGCTGCTATGGTCCCTGTCAGAGAGTACATGAAGAAGGCAAACGGCGATCGCGAGCTTCTCGAGAAAGACAGAGAGGATGTGAGTACGACATTCGAGCCCTACCAATAATTACGCCAAATGGGCGACTTTCTTCAATTGCGAAAAAGAACCGTTTGCTAAAAAGGTTCATACTTACAGGGATTCAAACTTCGTCCGCTCCGTTTCGAGGACTTCTTCGCCAAGGACGCGGCAAACATGACGATCCCTGGACTTCATGACCATTCACAAGTATACGAGTTCTCACCCGAGGAGGCGGATTTGGATTGACATCTCCACTCACCTGAACTCCCCTCAGACTAACCGATGCACCCCAGTTGTGCATCAGTATTCTGAAGTTACCCTCACTTTTAATGATTTCTTAGTTAGATTGGCATGGTATGTTACGAGCCGCATATACGTAGACACAGTAATACTTGCATGATTGTATCCTTATATTCCCCCACTCATGTACCTCTTGTCTTATACACTTTCGTGAGATACCATCTTGCATTAGAAGCCCTTATCTCGTTCCGTGCAAAGTTCGTCTACTTCCTCTACACAATTGTTGCGTGCAACCTTCCTCCCATCCCATGTGCCGCTCAGACTTCGACGGCTACGATCTCCTTGGCAGAACTTCTTGCACAAACTCTATTAAATTGCGGCTTGCTTTTGACGGTCTTCATGGAGTTTTAAGTTACAGCTTAGTGTCCACGGTCGTGGATATAGATATGAATACATTGAGGGTAGATTGGGAGAAATGCAAAACGACAACAGGAAGATGAACAATGTGGGATGTCAGGAAAGCGGGGAAATTGCAGAAGAGATGAAGAACGAGCAAGAACATGCGTGAGTAGTGTAAAAGGCGAGCATCAAGCCACTATTGGTATCAATGGAATGGGAGAGGAATGCAAGCAGGAAGGCGAAAGATTGGACGAGCGGACGAGAACACGATGCACGGAACCCGAAAGGTTGGGCATGGAAAACCTGGCCTGTCACCGGGGAATGTGTGCCCTCGGAAGGGCGGATGGAAGGTTGATGCGCGAACTTCTCGACCTGCCAGAGCCAGAGCCAACCCCATACGCACGAACGTAGCCGCGTTCGACCTCTAAGTCCGCCTCGTCATCCACCCACGTCTTCTCGTCGCTCGACAAGGAAGAAATCGACGTCCTCGGCGAGTACGCGGAGACGGCCGCTGTTCGGCGCGCGCTGGCGGGCCATCCGACTCTCTGTTGTTGGTGTTGAGGATGAAGTTGGGGACGCCCCGCCATGTTGCTCTGCCAGCGCGCGAAGGAGGCTTTGGCGAACTCGTCCTCCGGGCTCATGGGGGCATTTGCTTTCCGTCGCCGCCGACGAGAAACGACGAGAAAGCCGATGACGAGGATGATGAAGAGGACTGTAGGTCGTCGAGATGAGCATATAGCAGAAGCGATGTTGTGTGACGAAACGTACGACTCCCGAAACCAATGCCAATGATAGTGCTGATGGTCAAATCTCCCTCTTTTTCTCTTCCGCTTTGCGACGACTCGGGGTCATTTGACCGCTCGAAGATGGCTTTGGCCATCGCGAACGTCCTTAGGTCAAGTGTAGGAGGCATGCTATGTGAGGGGATAGCGAAGGAGACGAATGTGTATAAGAGGTTTCGCGGAGGCGCGGCACGCCGGTTGCTTTTGGCAAGGGTGGAGAGGAAGGAGACGCAGGGGATGGAGGGGAAAGGGAGGTTTCGCCGCGAACTCTGGCGACGTCGAATATTTAAACCCTTCCGAGAGGCCCAATGACTTGCCAAATCGTCAGGACCCTTCGACAGCCTTCCCAGCCTCTCGGAACACTAACAAGGCCGCAGGAAGACGTTTCGCGCCTCCCACCGTATGGCTTCGAGATGAACCAAATGAGATGACCATGATAGACGCGCCTCCTCGAGCGCCTCTGTCTTATGTAACCAACCGGAATGACCGTAGCTGGAGGCCCACGCAGCCGCAGGCCAATTGAGTCCCATCTCCGCTTGGGCCTTTGTGAGGTCAAGTGAAGAGCACGCAGAAGCCCGGAGAGTCCATACAGGTATCGCCTGAGGGTATCTCGGAGATGACCGCACAGTCGAATGGGTTTGAAATAACAAAACTGCCAGAAAGCCGCAGACGTCGTGAACGTGGAGTTCGGAGACCAAGTTCTGGACACTCACTTCCTTTATTTTGAGTGCAGCAATGATACCATATTGGATGAGAGTCTGCGGAGGTAGTTGCTAAAGCGCCCGTTGTCAGAATGAGAGTCGAACGCAGCACGATAGAATCAACAGCACCGACCTGACACGTTCTCCAGACGGAGGAGAGCACGATGTTGCTTCATGGATTCTCATGTGCAACCTCCACGAACTACACCGCAAATGCCTCGTCGGTGGACAGCATTGGGCACAGGAATCTAAATCGAAGAAATACAGTTAATCATAGAGAAGAACACGAACTTACAATGAACTCAGATCAATCGAGTGCCACGAGTCCGAAGGACAAGTACCTCAAAAAGATTGATGATCTGAAGGGTAGGGACGGAACGGCGGCTGCGGAAAGAAGACACAGCAGGAGGTGAGTCCAAACCAGATTCAGCAGAGCACTTCAGTTGAAAAACTCGTTCAGGACCGCGAAATGAAACTGAGAAGAAGCGAAGGTATATCATGCATATGCATTTGGATTTGCGTTACACAGGCTGCTTGAAATCGAACGGGTCTGCTGTCCCGATGACGACAGGAACGAGCGCCAGGAACCGCGGCACTCCTTTAAAAAGGTTTCTCGAGATCTTCCCTCCCCCTTCAAGCACACTTGAAAACATATTCAGATGTGAGGTCATAGACAGGTCACAACAAAGCTTACGATTCCAGCAGCATCTCTCCCTCGGGTGTTCATGATCAGTGCAACAATGAGACCTGCGTAAACTCATCAGCGAAAGGGTACTCGATGGTATTAAGGCGGAGGCAGACCGTAAAGTCCCAAGACTTCAGCGAAAATGAGAATAAGGATCTGTATGATGCAATGTTAGAAGGCACCATAATCACATGAAACAAGCACGTACCATTCCGACGAACAATCTAGGTTGTTGTCCAGTGCCACGAACACCAGCATCACCGACAATTCCGATTGCGAAACCCGCAGCGAGACCAGCAAGACCGACAGAAAGACCGGCTCCTAACTGGACGAAACCTTGGAAGAGCGGCATGTTGTAACTCACTAATTTCAAAAATCACGAGCAAATTTAGTATTGAGGCGCGCATCCAGGGAAATGACCCACAATCTCCCGAAATAAGCACCGAAACGACGAGTCCGTAGATCTGTGGACAAAAAAGTTGGGGTTTTCGATTGGAATGGCGAAACCGAATACAGCACGTACTGCAATGATACCAGCCATGACAACGGGTACAACGCACTTCATCATGAGGTCTGGGCGGAGGACAGCCATGGATGAAATGCCGACACCAGACTTTGCTGTTCCATAACTGGGAGTTGTTCGTCGAACGTCACACCTTGAACCATTACATGACGCTGCGTAGATCCCTTACCTGGCACCAATTGCTGTACATTCCACATTAGAAAAGTTGTTCGTGTCGAGGACATGGTAAACTCACAAGTGAAAACAATCGCGCTAGTGCATCCCTACAAAACAACCAACCATGTCAACGCCGTTCACCCCACCGTTCGTGATGCTTCGCGACTCACAAGAGCACCGAAGAAAGGCGCGTAGACTGGGCAGAATTCCGACATTCTTTTCGACGAGTTAAAGCTGGCAACGCTCGAGGCGACAAGAGTTTAAGAGGAAGTGGAGAACTGCGACGAAGGAAGACGCGCAGTGTCGAACAGGCATGCGCGGTCGTTCGGATGCTCCCGATTCGGAGTTCTAACGCTCGCGTTTTGCCGGATCGGCACAGTAGCGCGGTCTCGTCGGCGTGGCCACGGTCGACGTCGAGCAACAACTTTAGACATCGTGGACCCCGTCATCTACGTGGCCGCCAGCAAATTACACGACGTACAGCGACCTCGAGGCGTATTTCTTGCCTCTCGTCGTCGTTCTCGTCGTCGCTGCAGCATCCCCAGTGCGCCTTTGACCCTGCAGCGGACATGTCGTGGCCCGTGCTCCCGAGAGCACTCGTGATTTTCGTGTTCGCGTCGCTGGCCTTCGCTCGCCCACCCCCGACGTCGAAGAATGACCCGCTGTACGATGTCGCAAAGCTCGCGCCAAAACCTCCAGAACCGCCTATTTGCTGCCTTGTCCCAGTGCCATCCAATGAACCTGCAGAGGAGATACTTTCGTTCGAGGATTGGAAAGCGAAGCAACTGCTCGTGCAGGGCGAGGGGAGGGAGCCTCCTAAACCACCATTCAATGTCAACGCGCAGGATCCTCTGCTAGACACTCCGAACACCGAACTCTCTGCTCCTCCGCAAACCTCACAACACGAACACTCGGGCCCTTCTCGGCTTCGAGTTCCGATTGTAGACCGCTTCAACTATGCGAATCTCGACTGTTCAGCGCGCGTTCACAATTCGCATCGCTCGTCAAAATCTCCTTCTTCTATCCTGTCTTCAAAGAAAGATAGATACATGCTCTCTCCTTGCAACACGCCTGGAGAGGACAAATACGTCGTGATCGAGCTCTGCGAGGACATTAGCATCGACACCGTGCAGCTCGCGAACTTCGAATTCTTCAGCGGGATATTCAAGGAGTTCACAGTGAAGGTGGCAAAGACCCTTGCATCCGATGATAGCTGGACTTTCGCCGGAAAGTACACTGCAAAAAATATCAGAGGGATTCAGGTGCGTTTCACTAGTTTATCTTGTCTTGGATTATTTCATCTGAGAGTTTATTAGACATTCCATCTACCCACTTCTGTTCGCGATTTCTATCGCTTCGTTCGGATTGAATTCAATTCCAACTATGGGAATGAGTTCTATTGCCCGGTATCCCTCCTTCGCGTCTTTGGCCTCACCCACTTGGAACAATATAAGTGGGAGGAATGGGAAGCTGAAAGTCGCGTCTCGAGAAAGGGGGAAGTAGAAGAGAACGTCGCGCTTTCCGCTAGGGAATCGGAAGTTGCGAATCGGATTGAAGTACAAAGTCAACAAGAAGAAACAGTTGTATCCGAGGAGAAGGGGTCGGAACACGCAACTGCCACAACTAGTGTGCCTGTTTCTAACATTTCCGATAACGCTTCGGAACTTCATGCGAACGACTGCACGTCCGAAGTATCCAACGCAGAGACTACCTTTTCAAACTCTCGACAATTATCGGATATTCCAATGCCCATCCCTGATAGCGCCTCAAGCACCACAACGACAACCATATCGTCAGTAGGAACGGAAACCTCGAAAGTCGAACAGGAGCCGTCCGCCTCCTTGGACAAGCCACCTCCACATGATCCCTCGATGGAAGTCGAGAGTGCAGCCTCGAGTCCATCACATATTCCGTTATCCTCCTCAGCTTCTGATAACAACGCCTCTGCCAAGACCTCAATCTCGACGCCTTTACCCACTACCGAATCGGCCGTCAATTCGATGCCTATCGTCGTTCCCCATCTTTCACACTCGGTCCCTGCTGTAACGTCTGCAGGGGAATCGATCTACCGCACGATCATGACGCGCCTGTCATCCCTTGAAACCAATTCCACCTTGTACCTTCGATATGTGGAGGAACAGTCCCGCTCGCTTCGAGAAGCACTAAGAAGACTGGAGGAGGATGTAGGGAGATTGGAGGGTATTGTAAGTGCATACCTATCGACTTGATGGAAATGTTGCTGATCGATCTGAAGGGGAAAGCTCAAAGTCAATTCTTTCAACGGACCATGCAAGATTGGGATAAGCAAAGGAAGCGACTGGAACGTGAACATGGGGAACTCCTTTCGAGAGTGAACTTCCTTTCTGACGAGGTAACGAAACTCACTTTTAAAAGCATACAACCTCGAACTAACTTCGACTGAAGGTCGTGCTGGAGAAACGATTAGGCATTGCCCAACTTTGTCTCCTTCTCATCGTGCTTTTGTTCATGTTCATCACTCGGGGTTCTCGAGGCGAGGCGCTTATGGAAGCAATGAAGAGCGAGCGACATAGTTCTCTCCGCGAATGGGGTCGTAGGCAGTTGAGCAACTTCAGCAGTGGGGAATGGAACTCAAAACCCTACACAAGATCTTCTTCGCAACCAATCACCGCCCAACGCGAAGTCCTTGGATCAAAGCCGACCCCTCATGAGGAAGATGCAGGTATGTCAATGTCACCCTGAGTACCCTTAAATCTAGCTTAAAATATTATTTCAAGGCGGCCGAAGAGTAACGAAGCTACGCTCTCGAGATAAGTTTCAGTTGGCGAATCCGCCGACGTCTCCCGCAAAACATCGCTCGGCAGCGGGTGTTCGTTCTCCAGGCCCGAGGCAAACCGTATTCCACCGTCCCCGAACGCCAGTTACTCCGCGTACGTTTGGTACTCCTGCTGTGGCTCCAGCCTCTACTACACAGAAACCCTTCCTCCGTAGAACAAGCTCGTACAACTCCCCTACACTAACCCTCTCGTACTCCGCCGGCTCCTCTCCCCTTTCGACAAGAAAATGGGCAAAAACTTCTCACCTACATGAGGTTCGAAGGACGCCTAAGCAAACGCTGGGCTCTCCACGAGACGAGAACGCCGAGGCGCCTTCTTTTCAAAAGTTTTTGTCACCCGACAGCGCCAAATCCATGACTGAAGAGCGCGGTGAAAGCCTACTAGTAAACCGCCTGAAAAGCCAATTGACTCCTACAGGCGACATCTTCTCGTCTGGTGTCGAGGGCGACTCATACATGGACCGGGGCGTCACTATTGCGGCGGATGATTGGAATGTAGATGGTTCCGATAATCGAAAACCCCTCTCTGCGCTTGAAAACCGTCATAACGATCATTCATCTGGGAGAATTCTCCTTGGGCCTCCATGGCAGCATCGACCGACGCAGTCAGAAGGCGACGCAGAGTCAGAAATCTGGATAGACACAGACCTTGAATCAGAAGCCGGTGAATAGACGACATGAAAAAGGATTGGGATTTATACCATAATGCACGTATATTATTGCTTTTCCTTCTTCATCCACATTTCATCCTTACTTGCATACCTTTGACCCATTGGCGCTTCAGCGCTTCAGCAGTACATTTTATTTGTTTATTCTCGCTGTCGCATACTTCTAGCACATTGTCGGAATCGCATCTGTAATTTTACGCATGTACCTTTTCGGTTGAATCTCAAAACGCAATATCCTTCAAGAGCACTACGTATGTGTAATGCAAGGCAGTTGCAGCACGAAGATGTTAGATTTAGAACAAATCTTTATTCGAGGCTCTTAATGCAAGTCCTGGCTTAGGAGGGCATTACCTCCTTGTAATTATGCTTACGCCCTTTCCCTAAGGTGTTTACCCATTCCATTCACTTCGAGGAGTGGCTTGAATAATATGTCTATAATATTAGGGGGTGTTCCTACATAAATAAAAAGGGTAACTGCTTGTCTACCTCGACCTGCAAGGCGTCACGACCTGAAGTCGTTCACCAAGAGATCATGGATAAGTGGGATTACGATTTTGCAGCGGAGTAATCTTCGGCCTTCGAATACTCGAGGCGTCATCCGGTAACGTGCTAAAGGAATCGTCCCATCTCTGAATCTTCTTCGGAGATGGCTCGTACTGGACGAATAAGTGTTGAGGAACTCAGCGCAATAATCAAAATAAACTCACTTCAAATTCATCGTCGTTTCGAACGGGCATCGGGAGGCCGTTCTTCGCAGCGAAGAGGTCAAACGCTCGGATTGCCTTCTTTCGCTCTTCCATGCGTCCCTCAGCCATTCCTTCAGCCCTACCCTCTTGTCTTCCATGCTCGCGACCCTCTTCGAAGCCCTCCTTGCGCCCCGACCGCCACCCCTTCGTCCGGCCATCATTAAAACCCTTATACAGCCCCATGCGCCGTCCCTCCTCGATCCCCTCCTGCCTCGACTGCATGTCACGTAAGGCCTGCTTGCATTCCCTCGCGCTCTCGCGCGCCTTCGCCGCTGCCTTCTCCGCCTCGTCGCGCTGCTCTTCCAGCGTATCGATGTCGAGCTCCGCCCTTCTCAAATCGCGCTCGAGCATCTCGACCCGCAGCTGATACTGCTTGATCTCCTCCTGCGCGCGTGACGCCTCGATCTCTGCGCGATGCCTTGCAGAGTCGGCCTGCGATATGCGTGACTGCGCCTCGCGCATCCGTGTCTGCACGGAGAGTAGCTTGAGCTCTGCTTCATCCGCGCGGCGGGTCTCGTTCGATAGATGATTGCCTGTGGTTTGGAGTGAGGATTTGAGCTGGATTACTTGCCGCTCTTCGTCGGCGAGCATGACACTGAGGATGGTGCTGTTCGTCTTTTCGTCATCTCCTCTAGATCTGCTGCTGCTGCGGTGCGTATTACTATGTGAGTGGTCGCTATCCCGCCTCTGGCTTAGAGATTTACTCCGACTTCGGCTTGTCCTCGTCTCAGTTCCTGTACTTTTGCGCTTTGACGATTTAGCTAGCGACCTGAGCAGCAGCGGTTCCTGCGATAAGGGTACTGGCGACGTCGTAACGCGGCGCGAGTCTTCAAGTACGGTGCGGCTTCATCAAGCAGTTGTTCACGTTCAGATTGCCATTCGACAGGGCTTAGCTCGGCAAACTAAACTCACCTCATTGTATATATGTAACTAGTTCGACTGACCTCGGTATCGATGGCAAGAGGAGACCGAGCTTGGCAGAAGTTCGGAGAAGGATCACGGTGACTAACGCGTCTGTTTGTAATTCATTATGAGCTGGCATCCTCGTTCTAGCAACGTCGACCGACCTACGCCATTGAAGCACGTTTGTTACGTGAGGCCAGAGCATGCGGTTGACGCAATGCTGCGAAAATTAATTCTGTTCAGCGTCCAGAGCGATGTCTGTGAGTTTAAGCATGAGGTACTAGTATTCTCGTCAAGAACCTCGTTTCATACCACTGTAGGTTTCATATCGTCCGGAAAGAAAAAAGTTCAGTGTTCCGAGTTCGTATCTTTTTTGCAAGTTCCGTTTGCTCAGGCTATCGGCGGCTCCGTTCGACGGTTTTCCGACTGGAGTCCGGCTGCGACATGAGACATTTTATGTCTACGAAAGTCAGGACGAAGTTAGCAACCCGGGAATGTAATTAAGCAGCAATTTATACACACCTTTGTCCCGAAGTTCCCGCGTCCAACGATCTTCAACTTCAACGATGATGTAACGTCCATTCACTTGAAAATGAAGCCTCGAGCCGTAGCTTTTCCGAAATGCGAACGGAGAGAGTCGCATCCATCTACAATACGTCGATGTTTCTTTTCAAATCGTCCGTGAATTTGTGGTAGATGGCCTCGTCGTGTGCTGCGACACGAACGACTGCACTGCTCGTGGTCACGGTCGAAGCAGCTTGATCGGTGGCTGTGAGCTTTCGTACGTCGGGGCCAATAGCATTTCTTTGTGGTAAAAACAGAGTAAAAACAGAAAACAAACTTCTGCAATGCCGGAAGACGATTCTTGTCAGCTTTATCTGCGTAAATCCCCCAGGCATTACATCGAAGACTTCTCTGTTCACATGAGCTATAAAATACACTACGTTTGGACATCGATATGGTACGGATCCGAAGCTACATCTAAAAATCTCTCCGGAATTGTGCGAAGACCTCAAGAAAAAACAGACATGTGCTATAAGTACAGATACAGACCTGAGGGGGCTGTGGGTATACATGATGTACGATGGGGAAAGGAAGGAGACGGCTCTGCCCTGTTTCGTGTCCTTCGAGCTGTCGGCGGACATACGCAGGAGATTGACCCCTACGGCACAGAGAAAATGAGAATGGAATGGGGGGACCTGATCAGCGAGCCATGTGAATGGGGGCGAAACGGACGATTGTGTCCATACGAGACGGCGAGGTCACTGCTGTTGCAGAAATAGTTCATGGCGCGATATCAGCGGGGGTGGAAAGGTGCAACAACATTCATGTCAACGAACGGATGGTTCTGTAAGTTTGTTTGCAAGGCACACGTACCATATGGTTATGGATTGCTGTTCACCGCCCTGGCAGCGAACTTCAGGAGACAGGCCATCACCTCCTCTCTGTTCTCGATGTGCACGGCGTGGCTGCCACCCTTCTCGATGAGCCGGCACTCGACGCGCGTGAACGAGCGCGCACGGAGCTCTTTCGCCAGAATACTCCCGTCGAGATGGGAGTCGTACTTTCCGCAAAGGACGAGCGTCGGAAGCCCTTGTGCACCGAGAGCAAGGAGGGGTCCAGGATCTTGCGTCCGCGTGAGCACGAACTTCCGGTGAGCGAGCGATTGCTGCATCGCCATTCCAAGCCACGAGCACTGAGTCTCCCAGTACTTGGAAGGCATTTTGCCTCGATTTCTTGACCTAAGCTTCTCGCTTCCGGCGTCGAAACCAGTAACCTCGGAGGGAAGACGCTCTTTCCGATCATGATCGTACTTCGCGAAGCAGGAGTCGACGAAGGCAAGGTCAAGAGTTCGCATTTCGGCTATGGATTTCGTCTCATCGAAAAGCTTCGGGATAAGATCGAGAATGAACGGTGTCCCCATAGCTCCCATAATGTCAGCGCCGATGTACGGAAGGCCATCGAGATACACGATCCCGGACATGGTGTCTTTGGGTAGATGTGCAGCAATGTCCGCTATAACGGTACCTGTTCTGACGCGTTAATATGCATTTAATTTCGCATAAATTAAACTGGATTGACCTCCCAAGCTCCTGCAGACGCTCATTAGCTATTGCTTTGTTCACCGTAAAATGAATACTGACCATCCGAGAACTACGGGTCTATGAAGATTGAAAGCCTTCATTACAGCAGCGAAATCTTCAGCATAGCGTTGCGACGCAAATCCCTCTGCAGAATCCGGTTTGCCACTGCGGCCGTGCCCTCTCATATCGAATCGCACCTTTAAGCCAGAGTGATCACGAGGGGAACCGAGCCGATGGTGTGAGATTGACTAACCAGATAGAAGTCCCTCGAATACTTCTGCGTCGCAAAAATATCGTTCCAAACCGTCCCGGATAGCCCAAGTCCATGAATGAAAACGATGCTAGGATTCGAAGGGTTGCCAGTAGCGTCTGCATAAATTTCGGTGCCATCCGCGGAAAGCACGATGTCGGCACTGGAGGACGACGAGGACGAGAGCGTGCCACCCATGGCTGAGACTGGGATGGGACGAGAGGGGAGAGGAGGAGCTGGACGGCGACGCCACTATCAGGAGAGGGAGGAGCCTTTTGAATCCTGAGGACCTTTTATTCAGGACCGGGTGCGTGACGTCCAACCGCCGCCCGAATTCGGGCATCAAATACAGATGCTCACAAGCTGACGAGACAGGGTCTTCCTATTGGCCTGAAGGGTCTCGCAAACGTAAAAGTTGCAGCAACCCGCCCAAATCCGCACTGGACCAACCCGAGTTTTACGAAGTGTCACCCGCGAGGCGAGCGAGTCCCCGCCTGCATCGCGATCGCGAATAATACGTCTCCTGCTGTGCTAGGCGCCTGTCTAACTCGTTGGAGGGATGGGCGTGGAGACCGTGTTGTCAAAAGAGGCCCCGCATGGATGCATGATGAGAGACGCACCCACGTTCAATCAGAGTTCGTTCTGCGCAAATGACGATTTTGTCACACAGATGCTCTGATAAATCGAAGGCTTGATTTGACGATCGAGCTGAATTGCTTGCAGGAACGGTGGGCAAATGCAGCCCTGAAAGCCGCTAATTCTTCGCAGCGGAATGATTATGATATTACGGCAGTATGCAGATGTCCTGAGCAGAAGGTATTAGGTTCTCGCCACGAGAAGCCGGACTCACTGGTATTCAAGCAACCGTGTTTATTTTTGCGTATTCACCGAGACTGCCGCTTGCTTATAAAGTTCCGCTGCGGTCAAGAGAAGAGACAGGTTTGCAACTGGAATGATTAGGCGGTTAGAGTTGGGTCCGGAAGCGTTGTAAACACTCAGAGACATCCCATCCCTTGTGATGCGTATCGATGGAATGAGGATTCAAATGAACGGTGTTAGGTGGCATCGAAATGCCAGTCTAACCCTCGATGTTTGCTTTCATTTCATTCTACCCTGCGGAAGATGGGTTCAGACCGGAAAACCATGATAACAAGGCTGTTCCAAAGACAGCTGGACGATCGTTCGTTCAAGAAGACTTCCCACACCAGAACAGACCTCGAAGGAACAGAAGGTCAACTTAGAGCGAAGCTTATTAGTGAAAACGACTTCACCCTCCGTGAGCGCCTTAGCAATATCCAGAAATCCTCTTGCCTATAACGTTGTGCGCTTCAGAGCCGCCTCTTCATTCTTCTTCGCAATCTAACGTAGTAACCGAGTCTCCTTGTCAGGAGAAAAACTGCCGCCGCCGTGCAACACCGACGACGTCACCAAAAGTGTTAGCGAATGAAATTCCTCCAGCCACTTGCTTCCCAATCCCGTTCAAAGCCCTCTCTCGAAAACTGGTGGACGGCCCATGCTCGCGCCCGTTCACGCATTGCGAGCAGAGGGTCAGGTGCCATAGATAACACCTCGTTCAAGGCATTGGCGAATGTTTCCGAAGATGTTGCGTGGTATCCTGTCAAATCGCGTTTTACATATGATATCAGTAAAGTTAATCCTCGAACAAGCCTAGCGTCGAACGTACCTGTCGTGCCGCCGTTAAAGGGAACAACGATATCGTTCAGAGGACCTCCGGACGCGTGAGTGACAGGTATAACGCCGGCGGCCTATAGCATGATCACAGATTCAAGAGACAGACGCAAGTATAGCTCTGATCAGCACCTAAATCTGTCCGAGGACTTAGGAAGCGCACCATGAATTCGACAACGTTAATCCCGAAGTGTTCGTCGACCATCGTGCTGAGCCCGATGCTCGCACGCGCAAGATACGAAAGGACCTCTTCATGTGATGCGTTCACGATAAACTCAACGTTTTCCTGGGGAAACGGCACGCAATCACCGTCAATAACTCCAAATGTGTTAAAACAAGAACACGCAAGAGTCAAACTTACCGAGATCTCAAGCTCGCCTGCTAACGACCGCAAAGACTCGACCCGCGCCGCGTCTTCATCATTCCGCGCGCCCCCGATGAGGACTAACTTGACTGGGCGAGATCGATGCTCCGGGTGCTGAGAAAAGAGCGCGTGCAATGCTCGTAATTGCGCAGCGTGATCTTTTTCAGGCCTGAATGTAGCGGTCGCGGATAAACTGGTGTTCGGCGCGACTTCATAGAAATCTACTTACCTGAACTGTGCAACACTCAAGATGACGTTTTCGCGGCCCTTCAGGTCAAAGTTCACGAGTTCGTGCGTTTCGCAAGGAGGATACACGATTTTTGCAGATTTCGGCGGAGATGTTCGAGGTCCAAAGAGATTGAGGAAAGAGATCGGCATCGCAATTGTGCATACGACGTTAAAGAGGTCGAGGATTCCGTCCCGATGGTTCAACACGCTATCGACGTGGTTCTTCGTCCACGACGAGTTGGCCATGAGGAAACGCGCTCTCTGAAGGGATCCAGAATAAAGGTACATAAAGATTCGGTAATACCTTCATAAAGAAGAAAGTCAGCGGGAGCTACTTCATATTAACATTTCAAAAAGATTCACAAGAGTTTGGCCTGGCTCAACGTAGCAGACGAACGAATGGCGTTTGTATTTGTGTGCCACTGTTTTCTTGACTTGACACGGGCAAGCATGTCCGTGCTTATCGTTGGATAGTGGACGTATGCGCCAATTGGAACCTGACCCAGACTAAGCCATCGAACGACGTGAAACGTGAAGGCATAACCCATGGTATCTTGAAAGATATTTATCCAATGAGAATGAACGTTTATAGCGACAAAATTCGTACCAATGTAGATGTCTGGAATGAGTTTTGACATGCCTTCCCATGCCAAAAGCATCGAACCGATACTTTGTCCAAGTATTGTAAATCGAGGCCATGTAGAATCTTCGACTAAATTCCTTGACTGAAGGAATACGAAATGCAACAACTCCGGCCGAAGAGTGATGTTGAATCGAGACTGTAACGATGTATAAATCAGGAAACTGCATGTAAGATCATCGTATATTCTCACCTTGACTTTGGAAATGATCTCGTCCTTTCCGGCATCACCGTCACCGCTGTACACAACGCTCACGACGTCAGGAGACGTTCTCTGAACGAGAGCCACGACGGTCCATAGCACTCGTTCTCCGCCTCCCCCGGCATTGCTGTTAACGACGAGCGTCAATAAAAAGGTAACTTCGTTGAGTCAGATGTCACTCCCATCGAACTGCTTCAAGAGTGAAGTTTAACGTACCAGTATGGGTGAAAGAAACCGACTATAGTTTTCTTCTCTGCGCTAGATACGCCCAATTTCTCCAAGACGGAACGTCGTTTGGCGCCGTTGACTTCCCAAACTCTTCGAGCGTACACCCAGAGAAGAACGTATGTGATCGTGAGGGGGAAGAATAATGATATTAAGAATAGCATATTTGCAAGAGCTCTCCAGGAGGTATCGTAGCAGTAGCAGTCGGTGTCCTTTGCAAGATGGTTCGTTTAAAGCATGTCGAGAGTATGAAGGAAAGTTGTCGAGGCTGTCGATGTGCGTTCCGCCGCTACGTGTCACGGTGAAGTGAGGTTCCCACGAATTTACGCGAGGAATTTTGGGGCATTTTCGGTCAACGCGTCTTCTTCCTCGACCACGACAACGACAGCACAATTTTACCTCCTTCTTCAACAACTCACGGGTGTTGACTTCTTTCGAATGCGTCTCGACCACAGTCCGATGCCGCACGGATTGCACACGGGATCGTCAGTGCTCTTTTGTGTCAACGAACTGCAATTGCCCACGGCTATACCGGATGGACGGAGTCCCGGTCACATAAAGGATGTCTTCGACTGACTGAGGTGCTCTATCGCCTCTTGTCTACGAAGATCGTATTCTTGAAGTCGATTTCTGAAGAATCCATCTCGTACAAACATCACAATGTCAGCGGAACATCAGGCGTCAGTTGAAGAGGATTCCAAGTTACACCAAGATAACAAATGGACCTCCTTCATGACTATGATGTACATGACACCACGCCCACCTGCCTTGGGCACCGTCGACGTTCAGAAGATTGAGGACATGGCCAAAGAGAAACTGAAGGATCGTCCAGGTGAGTAATGGAACTATAAAACCTGGCTATATGCGCGTCTGATTACATGCTCTCGTCTCCAGAGGCGTTCTGGTATGTATACGGGAGCGCTGGGACTTGCTCTACAGACCATGCGAACCGTGCGGCATTTGATAGATACCGTATCGTGCCTTCCATGCTCCGAAACGCCACGCATCGAGACATCGAGGTAAATCCTGGACATCCTGCATCGTTGACAAGAATATCGGGATTCACCGTTCTCAAAGGTTGATATCTTTGGCAAGAAGTATGCTGCTCCACTGTTCCTCGCACCAATTGGCGTGCAAGGCATCGTCCATGAGGAAGCAGAATTAGGATCAGCAATTGGCGCGAAGAATGTCGGAATACCGATGATTATGAGCACAGCTTCCTCTCGGACGATCGAAGAAGTTGGTCAGGCTAACGGAGCCGGAGATCGCTGGTACCAACTCTATTGGTGGGTGATTAGAGTCGACTACATAATTTACCATAATTTCATATCTAATTTCGTTTCTGGAAAATGTAGGCCACAGACAGCCGAACTGACGAAGTCAGTCCTTACGCGCGCCGCACAAAGCGGTTTCTCTACTCTTGTTGTCACGCTCGACACCATAACAATTGGATGGCGCCCTCATGACCTCGACAAGACGTATCTTCCCTTCAATCAAGGCGTCGGAATTGCAGTCGGGCTTCACGACCCGGTGTTCATGAAAATGATGGGCGAAGAGATGTGGCCGTTGGGCAAACACGTCGAATATCCCTACGAGCCAGAGAAACTCCGCGAGCGAGCAAAGAACGGCGACAAGGAGATTCTTACCAGAATGCGACTTGGACAACAGTGGCTGAAGGAAGTAAACTCCGGAATCTACAGGACATGGGATGACATCAAGTTGTTGAGGGAGCATTGGAAGGGCCCCATCGTCCTGAAGGGCATTCAGACGGTGCAAGACGCGGAGATGGCATTGGAGTATGTCGATGGTATTGTAGTTTCGAACCACGGTAGGCATCGCTGCGTGTTTCCAAATTTATTTTCTCACTGTTATTCGTTGGATGCTAGGTGGTCGACAAGTGGACGGCGCTATCGCATCGCTGGACGCCTTGTCGCTCATCTGCGCATCCGAAAAGATTTGGAAGGCACAGAAAAGTGGAAAATTCACAGTGCTATTCGACAGTGGCATACGAACAGGGAGCGACATGATCAAAGCAATCGCATTGGGAGCCCAGGCTGTCCTTCGTGAGTTTTCTCTTCCTCCATATGCTTGTTGCATTTCGAATCAATCACTCTCTTGTGATCTCTCAGTTGGAAGGCCTTACATTTACGGCCTAGCCTTGGGTGGTCATGCTGGCGTCGAAGAACAAGTGAGGATTATTCTTGCAGATTTCGAGTTGACGATGGGCCTTTGCGGGTACAAGAGTATTTCGGAGATCTGGGGCAACAGGAGCATACTGCAGCTCATTCCTAAATAATAAATCGTGTAGAACTACATTGTGCACAACGTTTTTGCAACATTTTGTCTTACCATTGGCCATGGACATTCGGGTTACCGACCACATTTGATTCGCCGATCGCGTCGCCGTCGCGTAGTCAGCCTGTCCAATAATTGCGATGCCGCGACGACGACGACCGTGACCTCTCACAACAACTTCCACGAACTCTGGCGTCGCTGACGAAGCTCCCAGCGCGCGCCTCCTTCAAAATACACGCTTTCAGACTCTCGTCTCTCAGATTTGTACCATATTCTCTTCGATACGCGGCTGCTTCTACCCTCTTTACGAGACAGTACAGCCAATCATCGCAGCCACCTCCGACAGGACAGCAGAAGATCAATATGCCGACGTCAAACGGGA
This sequence comes from Schizopora paradoxa, assembly GCA_001020605.1. Classification (NCBI taxonomy): domain Eukaryota; kingdom Fungi; phylum Basidiomycota; class Agaricomycetes; order Hymenochaetales; family Schizoporaceae; genus Schizopora; species Schizopora paradoxa. The sequence goes on along the minus strand of KQ086105.1, from coordinate 27,579 downwards.
AGAAGAGCACGAAGATGCACTCGAAAGTCGTACGTCTGTTCAAGTTGATCTGATGTCGATGGGAAGTCAGGATGATTGAGGAAAGAAAACGGGTTGTAGGTGATCATTGGATCGGGACCAGCGGGGCATACCGCTGCCATCTACCTTGCACGCGCAAACCTCAATCCCATCCTCTTTGAAGGCTTCCTCGCGAATGGATTTGCGGCTGGTGGACAGCTCACAACAACGACAGAAGGTGCGTCGTAAAATTCTTGTTGTATTGATTTCCTCTAACTCTCTTCTTCCCCAAACACCCTCCCGCCTCTCCTCCAGTCGAGAACTTCCCCGGCTTCCCAAACGGCATCATGGGCCCCGAGCTGATGGACAAATTCCGCGAGCAGTCGCGTAACTTTGGGACGAACATCATCACGCAGACGATCACGAAGGTCGATCTCTCCGAACGGCCCTTCAAGTACTGGCGCGAGGGCGAGGAGGACATGGAGCCCGAGACCGCAGACACAATTATCCTCGCGACAGGAGCGAGCGCGAAGCGCCTCAGTCTGAAGGGCGAGGAGACGTATTGGCAGAGTGGGATCAGCGCCTGCGCTGTGTGCGATGGTGCGGTACCCATATTCAGGTGAGTATCCTCTCTTTTGCTTTATCCTCTTTCTATCGATCCAAATGTGCTATTGCTGAGATGAAACGGTGTCAAGGAATAACCCTTTGGCAGTCATCGGAGGAGGAGATTCAGCAGCAGAAGAGGCTACCTGTATGCGCACTCACTGCTCGAAAATCGACACTTTTATTGACAATCTTACACAAAGATCTGACGAAATACGGCTCACACGTATACGTACTCGTCCGTAGAGACGAGCTCCGTGCTTCGAAAATTATGGCGAAGCGTCTTCTTTCTCATCCTAAGATCGTACGTTCCATCCCTTTCCCAATAGTATCTTTCCCGACTCAACTTTCCCCCACCTTCACAGACTGTCCTCTGGAACACCGTCGCCACCGAATGCCTCGGGAACGGCGACCTTCTCCACTCCCTGCGCATCCGCAACGTCGTCTCCGGCAAAGAAGACATCCTCAAAGTCAACGGGCTCTTCTACGCCGTGGGCCACGAGCCCGCGACGGCGCTCGTGCGCGGGCAGCTCCAGACGGACGCAGACGGGTACATCGTCACCGTGCCGGGCACCGCGCAGACCAGCGTGAAGGGCGTGTTTGCGGCGGGCGACGTGCAGGACAAGCGTTACCGCCAGGCGGTTACGAGCGCGGGCAGCGGGTGCATGGCGGCGCTGGAGGCGGAGAGGCTCTTGTCGGAAGAGGAGGAGGCGGGTGAAATTTAGATTGACTTCTCTCTCCTTCTTTCGTCTGTGGTTTCTTGGGAGTGTTATAGAATGATTCCATGAAAATAAATAATGCTGTTGTACCAAATACGAGTTGGTGAAGGGAAGACTAATCTATCATACGAAAGTCCATGCACAACAAGCACGAAAGCTAAGACGAATGCCAGCATATAAGATAAAATATCCAATCCAGTTTCACTCCTCTAAATTCTACAAGTCAACTCTCCTCCAACAATTGCAATCGTCGCCCCAAGACACCACCCCAACTCAGTCCCCTCCACCTGCTTCTCAATCCTCACCGTCCTATCTTCACCAAACTCATACCCCAGTCTCAACAGTCCATGCATAAACGTCAAATCCAAACACCACTCTGGGCGATCTTCCAACTCTGCGATGAGAGATCGGTCGGCACCCCAGACGGCCTCCCAGTGCGAACTGCCCTTGCATACGTCCTGCGCGAGGTCGCCGATGGAGGAGATGTTTAGGTGGGGTTGCTCGGTTCCCATGGAAGGGTAGAACGGAGCGATGCGGTCGTAGAAGTACGAGAGCAGGAGGATGTTGCCCTTGCTGAAGGTCTCGAGGATGGATGGCTGGTAGACGCCGTTGAAGGAGCATGGCTTCGTTTGGCAGATACTAAAATCCAATGTTAGATTAGTTCTGAATAACTCTCAAAAGAAAAAAAATAGACAAGGCTTACGCATCCTTCGCCATGACGAGCTCGATAACCCGATTACACCCCTCAAAGCTCCCCACATCCGCACCCACCATATTCACCTCCCTCGTCAACTCACCCGGCAAAACCGGTAAGATCTCCACCCTCTTCCTCGTCCCACTCGCCAGACACGGATTCGCAATCTCCTCCACAAAGCTCGCAGACGCAGGTGATGTACTCCCAGGTACATGGCTGAACGTCGCCATAAACTCAACGAGCCTGTGTACGCTCTGCCGCGCACGCATGAGGCCGTAGCCGAGGTATGAGTGCTGGTACAGCATATATGTCTTCCCCCCGAACTGCAGGTCGTACTTGTGCTCGCCCTCGACGAACGCGCCGTCCGGCTCTGCGAAGTTCGGCTCGAAGACGATCTGGGTGGACGCGCCCCCGAGATCGAGCACCGCGAATGATGGTATCTGTGCATCTGCGTCCAAGTTCGCTGTAGGGCCGCCGATGGCACCAAGGAGGTAGTTCGCAGTGATCCACGCATACACGCCCTCGTCCTTCCCGTCCATAATTACCACCCCGTCCTTCTCAACAACGGAAAACGGGTAGCGTTCCTCCAACCGCCTCCTCACCGCCTCCAAAATCCCCTCACTCTCCCTCGCGCCCAGCAACCTCAGCCCCGCCGTCGCCTTCACCGCAACCGGCGTGCAGCTCCTCAACTCCTCCGGCACGACACGTACGGCCTCGTCCAGGAGCACGTCCAGCGACTCCGCCGCCTTCGTGGGGTCCCGCGGGTACGCAGACAAGCCGGGCTGCGTCATCTTAAACACCTCGTACTCATACGCAGGCGACGGTCCACAGTTGTTGAACTTGTAGATGTGGATGCGCGAGCCCGTCGAGCCCGCGTCAATCATCAGCGCGTATTGCACGAGGCGGTCGGAGGGGGAGTATGGTGAGGTGCAGTAGACTGTTTTGCTGAGGTCGGGGTCGTCCTGGGGGGAGTGGGGTGCGTTTTGCGGACGGTTGCTTGAAGGGCGGTTGGGAACGGCGGCGGCGGGGACGTGTGTTGTGACGGGCATTAGGCTGTCTCCATCGTCGTACAATCCTCCTTTTTCAGGTTTTGTGGGTTTCTTCCAAGCTGCAACAAAATCAGTCAATAAACACACCCACCAATTAGAAACGCATCCCAAAAGCCCATCAAACGAAAACACCACTCACAAGCAGGCCCAACACTGCTCAACACGCTCTCCCTCCTCTCCCTCGGCCCAAAGACCCACACGAGCCCAATCACGACCACCGCGCCAATCGCAAACTTCTTCCACCCAAAGCCTACGCGCCCTCCATCCCGACGACCATTGCCGTCGACGCGCTTGTATCCTCCATTACCGACGCGAGGGAGGATGCTCGACATGCTTGACTTTTTGGTGTGTTTTGAGTGTTGTGAATGTGACTTGTTTTCTTCGCTGTTGCTATCGTCCGCAGACGAGGGTGTAGTCGTTGTAGTGAAGCTCGAACGCGAGGAAGTGGTATTCGAGCCCTGCTCTTCTCTCGATGAGTTAGTCGATGAGTGTGTCGCTGTTGCTGTCGATGGTGATGGTGGTCGAAAGTCGACCTCTGTGTCCTTTCCTGCTGCGATCTCAGCCGCGTTCCCTAAGCTGAACGTCGACCGATGCCTCAATTTCGTATCGTTCATGCGCTCGTCATCAAAATTCAGATGCTTGTCCGGCCGTTCGTCTAATAGTGAGAGAACACCGAGTTCATCGTCTGGTCAATGAGAGAGAGAACCTGGTCGAATAAAATTTCGTTTTCGACGTGTTTTTTGCCACTGAGCGTGGCCGCGGGAAGACTCGGAGAAAAGTCGGAGCCTCCCCCTCCTATGTCCTTTCCTTTTCCTCAGTTTTGTCGAACAGTCGAAGACTTCAACAAAATAAAATTTCCCAATTCTTTTCACACTTCGCAATCACACAACGATCTGCCGTTCAAACGACTTTTATATTTTTTCCATAACACGCGCCCGACACAGCGCCGGAACACGTTGAGGACTAAGGCATACATGGGGGAGAGACTCGAAGAGTCGTGGGTAGGGGAGGGAGTAGGGGAGAACATACAACGGACTACGAAACTACGAACTTCGCACATACACATGTACGATCAGACGAACGAACGAATGAAAGGAATATGAGAAACAATGGCGGGGCATGATAAGCCATGCGCGAACTTTAGCGATAATCAATATAGTAAGGGGAGGGAAGGGAATGCAATCAATGGATGCGTTCTGGATGGAATGGGGAGTGGGGTAGAGGCGAAGGTATAGAGGAGGGGATTTCGGGCTCGACAATATTGCGAGCGGGGTTACTTGTTCGGGGTTGAACCAGGAAGAAAAAACAAAAGAGAGAAACTGATATCCGAAACAAATGTAGGGGGTACGACGATGCTCCTATCAAGTGGGTGGGGAGTGATGGTCCAATGGCCTGTACAAGAGCCATTGCGTAGAAGTACACGGAGCATCGAAGGTCGGGTCGTGACGTTTAATTCTTGTCCTTTTGGGTCATGATTGGGGAATATGCAGGAATGCGATGGGGAAGGATGGATGAAAGCGATGTGAGGTATTGCGATGTGGAAGGCGAAAGGGAAAGCGGAACAGAGCGAGACGGATTCAACAGTGCTTACGGGTTTTCGTAGTAAGGCACCGGGTATCCCATCGCCTGCATATGCCTCTCGAAGAACATCGCCTTGCCCCTCCACATCTCCTTCTCCTGGCGCTCGGTCTCCACAGCGTTCTCTAGGTCGCGCTGGTACTCGAGCTTACGCTTCCTGCTTCGACGAGCGGCTAGCGTGTTTTGTCGCCTCTTCGCCGCGATCGCATCGGCCTCCGTGCCTGTTGGGGGTGCGGCCTCCTCGCCGTCCTCGAGCTCATCCTCTTCATCCCCGAATGCCGTCGAACGAGCGCGCTTCTTCGCGAAGACCGCGGGAAGCTCCTTGCGCGAAGTCGTCGAGGGCGTGATGTAGTTGCGCGACTGAGTCGGCGCCTCGAGAGGAACGAGAGACTCAGGAGTGATGTTCTTGCGCGTTCCCGTCGGTCCCTTCTTGTTCAGCTTCAGAGACGACTTGGTCCCAGTCGTCGAAGCAGGAGGTTCGGGGAATGATGAGTTGTCGTCTACCTGAGCAGGAGTGACCAAGGCGTCGAGAGCGGGAGTGAGAGGGGACATCGTGAAGAGGTTGTCGAGATTGGGCACATCCAGAGACGACGATGATGGAGGAGGCGGAGGCGGCATCATGGTCATCTTGGCGAACTCGTCGTCCGCAAACACTGGAAGGTCCGTGAACGAGGGGTCGAACGAGTTGAGGTCCGCGACCAAGGGGCTCGTGAAGAAATCGTCCCCGAGCGAAGAGGCGGCGTTGGCAGGAGTCTCAAGGAAGTCGAAATCGCCGGCTGGCGAGTCATCGAAGGGCGACGTAAGGAACTCATCCCACCCAAGCCCTGGTGTGGACACTTTTCGGCGAGGAGACACACAGGTTTGAGTCATGTCGGGAGGCGTAGAACTGCGGAACGTACCAGCAAGCATGTCCATCGTGGATGAATGCGCCACATTCTCGGTAACGGTGGGCGCGTCGGGGATGACGTGAACAGGAGGTGCCATCGACGAGGACGGCACCTCCGATGGCTCTTGCGATTTCGAGGCCATCATGCTCAAGTACGTTGCGAGCTGGTTCTGGAAACTGGCCAATTCGCGTTCGTTGATTGTCGAGGGAAGGTCGGTGACGTTGAAAGCGGGGACTGGTGGCTTTGACGAAGGGTTATTTACGTTCGGTGTAGGTGGTAGTTTGCGCGGGATGCCATAATGAGCAGCGAGTTCCGAAGTGGTACCAAAGACTGGTAGTTGCGTCCTAGGACGATCGGTGGGTGGGTTCAGCGGTGCATGGTGAGGGGTTGAGCTCGAAAGCGGGAACTGTTCCGGATAAGACCGAACATGTTGATTGAACGTCGTTGAGTTGAGAGACGGGCGAGAGGGGTCGCTTAGAATAGTTGGAACATCTTGACCGTGGGTGTAGGTAAAGGTGTTCTGATAGGGTGGAATGACGACGGCGGGGTTTGAGGAAAGGTGGTGGTGGGTAGCAGACGACAACCCGGGTTGTCTGCTGTCTCTGGACGACCTTTGGATCAGTACATCTTGTCGCACATCTTGTCGAAGCATTTGAGCGTCAACGTCATCGATGTGTGCTTCAGACTTCACGGCAGGAGAGGCCGCTGGTCGAGAGGAAGAATAGTACTCGTGCGTGCGTGCAGATGAACTTGCCATCGTGGTGGAAGTAGCAGAATAAGAGCAGAAAGGCTCGCGCAGAGGGAAACTTTGAAGAGCGCTGCCGCAGCGACTGTGGGCTGCGCGCGATGGTGTTCAGATGGGGCGATGGACTGCGATCGCACACGAGCTGCGCACGAGCGTCGAGGACACGCACTTGACACGAGCACAAAGGGAGAGCAGCACGACTATCGATGACGGACGTTGATATTGCTCAGGGGATAGAGAACTCACAGCTGAAGCCTTTGGCCGTTTGACAATCCTCAGACAGGCGGGAGACGCTGTCCTGAGGAGGTGGTGGTCGGAGGGAAAGAGGGGAATGGGGGCAGCGGTGACTCGACGCGTGCTTTATAAGTTTTCTCCCGGCTTTCATGCCTGCACCGCCCCCTTCCACGCACCGACTACCCCCCGCCAGATGCACCGCCCGCTGCCGTCCCCTCTGCCCTCGTTGTCCCCAGCACCGCCCACGCATACACCCACTTTTTCTCGCCCCTCTCCCATTTTTTCTGCGATTTATGCGCATTTTCTACGCATTATTCCTCGAGCGACACTCCCCCAAAAATGGGCATGGAAAAGGGCGGGACCGACGCGTAAGCTCGAGGTGACTCGACCTCGGCTACCCAAAATGGTCTGCTGACACACGGTCCATCAGCACCGCACGCGCTCTCTTCCCAAAAATGGAGCGACCCTGGGATCATGTGGGCACCGACGGGGCGCATGCTGTGTCCTGCCTCCCGCCGCTTTCCATAAAAGGGCTGTTGAATTTATCATGCGCATGGACGGCCAGGCACATGAAAACACGCGTGTATTGGGATCGCAGTCGTCCCTCGCCTGTCTCCGTGGAACAAAGCCTGCGACGACGACGAAAACACACGTTGCGCTGACGCGGCCCTCGTCTTTCGCAGTCGTCGAACAACGAAGAACGCCAGAGAACACCGTAGCACGGAGCACACACGGAAAACTCTCTCGTCCATGTGCCAACGCATACGGAACTCCTCTGGAATTATCGGAGAACGATAGGAACTTCGTCGGGCGATGTCACCGTGCTGACCAACACTCCTAAGGCGCATCACCGTATCAAAGAATAGCTTTGATCGCCGCCATCGTATCCGTCCACACCGCACCAACGTCAAGGTCACCGTCGCGTCGCCCTCAGCCCAGCGCCGTCGCTTGCGCTCAAGGACGAGTTTCTGCCTTCTTGTCGCGCTTGCTGAGGCTTGACCTCGACGCCTGTCAGCGCCCATTTACCGACCAATTTCCCCCGTATCCTCGTATCCCCTTCAAGCTTAAAATCCCCAAATACGCCAGCTTTTCGACTAATAACCGGTGTCCAAGCTCTAATTTCGTCCTTCTCGATAACAGCATGGGTGCAGTGCACAGCTTCCCCTCCTTCCTTCTTTCAAGATTTACCCGCGTCTTCGTGTAATCTGCTTCAGTTCTATGAAAGCTCTATCGTCGATCCGTCTTCCTCGTCCCCGTACTGTGAGAGCAAGCAAATCTAAACGCGCGGAGGACGCATAGCATCGCGCCTCGTTCGTAATGCCTATCTTCAAGAAGCTGGCAGCTGCGATCTCGTCTCGCATAAATCACGGCGAGTTGAAGCGAAATCACGGCCGTATGTGGTAACAATGCAACGCGTCCTAGTAATCATCGAGGAGCACAATGGAATGTCTTGTGCTTCGAGTTCGTTGTTTTCAATGACCCACCAAGTACCCCTTGCCTCCCTCAAGACAAACGCCCAGGTTCAGATACTGAGAAAGGACCAAACGCGTATTTTAGGCTCGTCCTCCAAGCACGGATGCGAAATGTGTTGTGCTCCACTGCTCGGTGGAACAGCCCCTTCGCCAGTTTTCTTTCGACTCTATTCAAGAACTCTCGGGATCGGGCCCGGATGCCCTCAATCCCCTCGTACTTCGAGCAGTGACGGCGTATCGCCTCGGTCCAGATTACAATATCGAGGGCGCTTCTCCCTTGTCATCCGTCCTAGGTTTACACGACCAGGATTAATGTTCTTGATGCTGTAAATTCCACGGCCGTCCGAATATCCCCCTCATACAAGCGCCCCCGAGCGCCCCCACTTTGGACTAAAAACCAACACCGCGAGGCCAAGCGAGCCAAAGTCCACAACGACGCGCCCGAGAGAAATACCAATAACTGCGACTCACATACGAAAGATAACAACAAATTGAATCGTTGTCCTTCATATCCTCTCCCATTCCATTCCACCACCCAACCCCGTCTCCTGTATGCATATACGTATTACACGTATTTGCACGTACTTAGTATATGTCAGGCGCCTGTAGCCTGCCAGTGACTGAAGCGCCGACTCCGAGTCGGACCAGGACCTCCCATCAAGAGATCAAGAGCGTTGGCCGAGCGAGCCTTGGTGTTTCGATGAAGATATTCCAGCCAGGTCCGAACGGCTACCCCAAGCCATCTTTTTCGCACTTCGATCTTCGAGCATCCAGCAGAAACAACGTATCGCCCTGCGTCACAATGAGTGATGACCGCTTCTCCCTTGGCCTCCTCGTCAAACGGACAAGGGCGCTTGAAGCCCGTCCTCTGAACGCCCACTCCCATCTTGGATCAAGAATGAATGTACGCCGCGAGACCAAACACCGAAGTCCGCAAGACAACGAGGGAGTTGCTGCGAATCACACACGAACGTTTCGGACGCCAACGAATCTCGCCGAAAACAAATCGTTGTTTCCGTCATTGACTGGCAGCTGGCCTCGCGCTGTCCTCCATTCTATCGCGAGCAAGGCCCCTTTCTCGACGAGTGCGTATATGCGTATTATACATACACATATATACTCCTCAACTGGGCGCGCCTGTCGTCATCCACCTCGGACGCTCCAGGAGACCGATCACATTCGTCCAGTTGATTGAACTCCAAGTGTCCGTGAAACTTGAAGGCATTCGATTGTTGACAGGGATGCCTGAGGGGGGTGGTTGTTAAGCTGACCTTCTCTCCCTCCGTATCTGGTACCAAGGTGCAAGCGACGTGGGGAAGCAACTGAGTCCTTGCCCTTCAACTTCGTGGCCTCTACTCAACGTGTACGCGAGAGACGAGAGAGCAGGCCCGACCGAGCTTTTGGTGTCTATAATATTCGACTGCAGGCGGATGTCCGCTTCGAATTCTACAGGCCTGATCGTGAGTGTTCAAAATATTTTGCATAACTCACCAATACATCGAGAACAAACAGCCGTGTAACCAAAGCCAGGTTTCCAATGACGCCTCAGTCTTTCCAGCACGATACAAGAGCGCGAAATGCGCTAATGTAATTCCTGGTGTTTGGGCTTTCTTGACAAGCATCGCCCGAGCTTTTCCTTCCGCTGAGAAAGATGCAGAAGAGATAGCTTCTTCATGATCGGCGTCCCGTGAAAAATTCGACCTGGTGTCCCCTGGAATGATCTGTTTCAAGGTCTTCGGTACTTTGTGCACAAGTGTGCACCTTCGAGGTGACCTTAAATCGAGAAGGAAATTGGGCGGACGATGATAGAGAAAAAGAGTGAGGAGGTTGGTTAGTCGCAAGAGCGTCCCCCGCTTTTATACCTCTCTGCTCGCCACGTATTCGTCATCTTTCGGTTCGTTGAATCACGCTGACTTGCTTCCATTTGTTTCAAAACTCATTTGCAGTCACTTGAACCGACGTCAAACGGCCAGTGACTCGATTTTCTCTATTTTCGGCGCTTATTGCGGGCGTCTATTAGTAAGCGCAAGCTTCCTGAATTGTGACTTCGATTTTTGCTTCGATTTTACAAATCGACGGTACAGTAGTAAGACATGCAAGGTCTGACAAAGAAGTACTTAGAGAAATATTCGTTGAAACTCCTTCCTTCACCCGTTCAGGAGCGCACAGACAATGAACATATATATTCTCAGAACGAAACAGATGCTCTGTGTATGCTAGATCCTGGTACACGTACCTTTGCGAGTAAAAAAAGGTTCTCGTCTGCCAACGTCCCTGGAACTGGAGGTGACTGTCAGAGTTGTTATAAGGGAAAGAAAATATGAAGCATCTACCTTGACGACGTCAACACAGACAGTGCACGCGCAACCAGCAGCCCTCCCGATCTCCATGAGTATCGGACAAGCTGAAGGTCGCAGCCAAACCACCCCCGGTGGCAGGCCCCACTGGCACATATATAATTGATTTTGAGTGCCGAAGAGTGGACGCGCGTGTGGAGAAGGTCCCGATCGTTGGTCCAGCTGCTGCTCACAACTGTTTTTGTGACCCTATCGTTAATCGGTGTCAGAGTCGAGAAAACGATGAACTGAAGAGAGAGGACTTACAATTCATTGAGACCTCTCCGCAATGCGCGAGCTGTAGCCCTTGCGAGGCATGAATGCAGCCCACCACCCCCGGTGGCAGACCCCACGACCCCGCTTTGCAGCGAAGTGTGGTCGCGCGACAGTGACGACGATCATATTTAGAGTCCCGAGTCGACACCGGCACATGGAATTGGAAGGGGTAAGAGGGACTAAAGAACGCACGCTTCCAACAGACCACTCGACCTAACATCGGCTGGCCCGAGGTCAACAGCCAGACCGCCGACACGGCGGAAGGCTAATTGCACATCCCAATTCGGATGCAAAAGAGTGGACGCGCGAGTGAAAGAGGGCAGCAAGTAAGCTACAAAGCCTTTGAACAGTCAGCGCCGATTGCGTGACCGAGGAATAATGTCAACTCACCTCGCAAATCAATGCTGTCTCTAACACGCTCAAGTCGATCCCGACCCATTCCCTGGACTCTACGCGGCCACCGCTAGTGACCGGGTTCTGTAGGATTTGAAATCGCGAACTCCCCAAACCCCTGGACTCTACGCGACTGCCGCTGACAGCCGGGTTCCCTGACGGGGGGAAGTAATCGACGGAGTGTGCGAGGGTGCCAGATTTCGCCCTCGAATTAACTGCTTTTCGGTATGCTCTATAGAGAGAGGTGAGTCAGCAATGTTCGAAAGCTCCTCTGAGAAGAGAGAAAGTGCTTACCTCTCTGTGCCACTTGAATGCGATCCCCAAGCGAGAACTGAGGCACCGTTGAGGCGCACCCGGCGGGGAGAGGACAGTACGCCCGCCGATGAGGGGGAAGATAACCGCCGGTGGGCATTGTAGGCAGTAGAGAAGAGAGAGCGAGCTCGAGGAGGAGGTGGTGGTAGAATGGAGAGCTCGCTTGGACTGCAAGGCCGAAAGCTGGGCTTCTCTTATAGAAATTTGGACGGTCAGCCTATGAAGCTCCAACGCTGCTCGATTGGGACGCGCACGTTGGGCTAACGCTGCAGCTTGTATCTCAGACTGGCTTTTTGACAGAACGTCTGAGGCTGGTTGCTTTGCCGGAATCTCCGGTGGCTGGCCTGAGTCTCGTCCCATTTCGTCAGCCGCGGTTGCGTTGCTTTGGGTTGGCCTGCACTTCACGTACTCAGTATAGCAAAAATTAGCGCCGACAAAGCTTGATGAGCATGGATACTTGAGAGCTGTAGGCGAAAGGAGTTCCTGTACGAATACTAATGACGTAACATATACACGAACCTCTCAAATGACAGAAATCAGTTACGCATCTGACCGGTATGATTCAACGACTCAGGTACCATGGAAATGGTTGTTATCCAATAACGGTCGTGATTTTAGCTTGTATACGAGGTGAGATATCATAAGGACCCAGAGCCGGTAGGTTGCACTTGAACGAACGAGATACAGTTGAAAAACGAGTGGCGGTGTAGGAAAAAGACGCGTCGCGAATGACGAACGTTGAACACGTTGCTCTCATTCACGGACGTCTCAGGATTTCTTCTCCTCCCGCATCTATACTCTATAGAGATTGATCTGATAGGTGCCCGAATCGTTGATCCACATACAGAGAGACATACCAGTATGTGCAATCAAGGGCATCTTCGTTAGCTTCTACTTTGTGGCCGACGTACCAGCACCGTGTCCCTGGCATATCCCTACTTTTCCTTCTACAATCATCACTCCCATCGTCTCGAGCATCTTTACGAGCTTGTGAAGCTATGGAAATCGATGGAGGCTCCTTCACCAGCGATTCCGAAGGTACATCAGGGTACATCTAGTGAGTCCAAAGCCACCGTCTTGATCACCCCCTCCACTCCACAATGCCCCCAATCAAGGACGAGCCGTTAACGTCTAACGAACCCGGAACTGACCGCCTCTTCAAGTTCCATGAAGGTGACGAAAGCGATGGTGAAAATTATGCGGCGGATCACGCCTCAACGTTTGAGATGTTGTACGACGAGATGGAGGGGAGGATCGAAGAGAACTCGTTCTCCGTCTGGGACCAGCTCCTTGACGACGTGAACAACGACTTTGTCACAGCATGTTGCGATGAAGTCCGAATCAAATGTGCACATCACATAGCTGGACTCACTGATATTGTGAGAAGAAGACTCGAAGGTGAAACGAATGTCAATGAGTCGCAAGCCTATCCATTCCTTGTACGTGTTGTTCCATGTCCATCATACCGCTTTAACCTCCTAGAGATTATAGGTCGCCATATTTGATTTCATCGGAAACTTTGGCGCACCCTCTTCTGGAGCTCATCATCCTATTCGTCGATTCGTCCGAATCTCTCGTCTGAAATACAATGAGACCACAAACTCGTACATGTCCGCGTTCCCTATGGTTTCTCCGGACCTTTCGCTATGGAGGATTGGAAATGGCGTGGACGCTGAGCGCAAGCCTTCTACTTGGAGATTCAATGACGGATTCGTCGATTATAAGCTGGATCCGAACGATCGCCCAACAAAACGTGGAGTCAAAGCCAACATTCTCTCGCAGAGCGCGAACTACGCACGGCTGCATATGTCTGCGAGACCGTTCCTCCTTTTCTCCATCGGTCTACTCGTCTTTGGCACTCGCTTCTGCGTTTGCATATTCGATCGAGGAGGCGTTCGGATATCACCCGAGCTCCACATGTGGGATAACTTGGATATGTTGGTTCGCGTCATTCGAAGCTTGACTTGCAACCTTAGTCCTCAACGAATCGGTCAAGATCCCACCGCTAGACTCGTCGAGGAACCTGGTGAACCTAGTTTCTACGTCGTGAAGCCCATCGGCAAGGATGGGCGAAGCTGGCGAACGATTGGTTCTCCGATCTGGAGCTCGCTCTCGCTATTCGGGCGGGGGACGGTTGTATGGAAGGTTGTTGAATACGACGAGCGAAGCAGGACGGGTGTAGGGCCTACAATGATCATGAAGACGGCGTGGCGTCCTGCGCATCGCAATCCGGAGTCCAGTCTCTCCAGATATGTCACTGCCATTGCAAACCAAAACCCTGAAATCTCTGTTGCCGAATCTCTGACTGGCGGCGACGTCTTTGTGGAAGGAGGCTCACCACCCGACAGACTCCTTGAGACGGAGATGCCGGGTGACCAGTATTCAGCCTCTGGCTCGACAGCCCCGGAGATGCCTCAGGGGAAGTTAATAACAGTACCGTACCTGAGGGGCTTAGAAGTCAGGGAGGGTGATTCACCGATACTGCACCGTGTCATCACGTCCACTGTGGGACACCCTCTTTGGGAGTACACGGATGAAAAAGAACTCGCGAAAGGATTCATCACGATCTTGAAATGTGAGTACTGTTCATGTATGCAGATTAGAAATGGAATTCTGAAGTCTTAAAAAATATCAGCGCACAGGAAGCTTTGCGAACAGAACGTTCTGCACCGTGACATTAGCCCAGGGAATATATTACTCGCGGAAAATCCTCGACCAGGCCGTGAAGCCTTCTTGTCAGACTTCGAATTGGCACGCGTTGGTGACGAAGTTGGCGTTTACATTTATGAGCGTGTAGGCCTTCAGTCAAAAGGAAAAAGGAGTCGACTGTCAAAGAAGACGAAACATCTGCTCTCAGGAAGTGGCACAGCAATGCAAGCCCCGATCACAGTAAGCTAGTGTCACAGTTTCTTCGTAAAACCTTTCCCATTTAACCTTCCGCAGGGAACGCTTCAGTTCATGGCTCTGGACCTTCTTGACGTACTCGTCACTCAAGTAGAGGTTCCAGGATCACGCGTCGAATTCAAGCAGACTATGTACCACGACCTCGAGTCGATTGTCTTAGTCTTTGCTTACGTCCTACTCAGGAAGATGCTTACTATAGCATCCAGCTCGGAAACATACAAGGCTGAGCAAGAGCTGCTTGAAGAGCAATTCAAAAAGTCATTTGGTCTGCTCAAGGTTAAAGATATTCAAGACGCGAGGCTATTTTTGATAGCGTTCAGATGGGTTGACCGGGAACCTTTGACATCGTTCGCCGCCAAGCACATGCACAAGAAGCTCTTAGAAGTTATAGGGGTCATTTACCGATGGATGAAGAAGCTCAGTAGCCAGAAGCAGCAACGTGGATTTCTTTCTACGTTGCCTGAGGTTATTAAAGATCCCATGGAAACAACACAGAACAGCACCGAGTCGTTCCAACTATCCCATGAAGCCTTCATAAACCTATTTGAGCAACTCCTCGAGGAATGACCACTTTCGCTGCACCCGAGATGAGGATGAAAGAGTCAGCAATATGTCTAATCAAAATGTCAAATAACTTCGAGAGAGATCAAATAAACCTTTATACTGGAGAGCATACAGTATCGCCGACAAAGCTCGGTGAGCAGGGATACCTGAATCGAAAAATGAGTGGCGGTGTAGGAAAACTTCGGCGTCAACTTGAACTTGAACCATGATCATGGCACGTCGAACTTCATCGCGTTCCGCCTTTAAGCCCCCCATGGCACGGAAATTTCCTCGAGCTCAAGTGCTGGATGAGATGGAAATCGACGATAGTGTTCATACCAATGAATTTGACGACGTACCTAGTGAGTTCATCGCTTTTACCCTTCCTCACAACCTATAAGGCCTCTTTACCTTGCGATGAAAGGTTTACTGCCCCAGACGAATCTGATGACGAGTGTACTTCCTTATAGGATATACAGATCTCTTTCAGGACGAAGAGCTATCTTGTGCGATTTGCGATGATGAGACTTTAGGAAGGATCCGATATAGCTCGGTACTTGTCTCAGGTTGGACCCAACTCGAACTCGACAATGTGGATGACGACCATGTTTCTCGATGCAATGAAGAGCTTCAAGCAACATATAACACCGACGCGAATGATGCTGTCAATGTGATGGGAAGATATAGGAAGTGCAAAAACGGGTTTGTAGAATCGGACGTGTATCCTTTTCTTGTGAGTCTTATTTGCGTGCCTATTTTCCTCTTAGGTTTGATTTGAACTCGTAGGGCTATATTATAGGAAACTATGTGTCGCCATCTTCTATTCGTAATCCCAATCATCGATTCAAGTTGCATCGAGTTTCAAGGTTGAACTACGACGAAGTCACAAACTCCCAAACGAGTCATTGTCCTCAGGTTTCTTCAGACTCGCTCTTTTCGTCAGAAACTAATCGAAATGAACTTACCTTCAAAAATGAACACCCACACATTGGGGAAGACGGGTGGAACTTGCTTTCGCTCCTTGGCCGAGGAACAGTCTGGTGGAAAACTGTTGAATACGACGAAAAGAGCAAGAGAACGGGGCAGAAAATGGCGCTGGAGATAGCTTGGCGCTCATCACAGTGCGATCCAGAATCCGAGATTCCCAGATACGTTGTCACGATTGCGCTTTCAAATCTGGAGTACTTCGTTGCCGAAATTGTGTCTGGTGGCGAATGCAATGATAAGGGTTCACCCCTCCATATGCTTTTTGCCATCAAGCCGTTAATCGAGCAGGAGTCAATAATGGGCGCGATACCATCAGCTGCAACACAGAGGACGTCGACCAGAGTATCAGTCCCATACCTGAGAGGCTCGCATCACAAGGAGGATGACTTGTCGATATTAAATCGAGTCATTGTCAGTACTGTTCGACGGCTGTTTTGGTCGAGTATAGATCAAAGGCAACTCGTGCGAGGTTGGAACATGCATGAGCACGGAATTCTAGCTTACAAAACTGGAACAATTCCTGCGACGAACATCGACATGTCTTTTTGCACAGAACGGGTACAGGTATTTGTGCTTCCTCACTTCGATCATGAGGCAGTGGATCTCCGATACTGTGCATCCGGACAACAGCTTGCTGAAGCTTTATTGCACGGGGTCCTCGGTGCGTCGCGAATGTCGATCACTCAGTGACACTCCTTTCCATTCTCCCTTGATTAATATCCCACTTGCAGGTTGGCTCGCGCTTTATCTGTCAGGCTACATGCACGGGAATATCAGTATCGGCAATGTGTTTTTGCTGTCGTCCCCTATCACTCGAGAGAGATTCAATATGGATAACGCTCGAATACCATGGGAGATTCTCAAGGGGAGAGAATTTGAAAATGTCCCGCAGGCCGTCAAGGATAGGTTTCGCGATGTACCCAAACCTTCGATTACCGACGTCGACAAAACCCTGGAGACCATCAAAGAGATTGAAGATTTAGCTTGCGAATTGGGCATATCGATTCACTGCCAGTGCAAGGCGCTACTATCTGACGACGACCTCTCCGTGTATCTGCCAACTTATCTCACCCAAGAACATTCGGCTCCCTCAATATCCGTAAGTTCTTTCGTTAAACGTCGGCTGTGTGGGACGCTTACATTCGGATTAAGGGTACCTTCGAATTCATGTCTTACTTCGCCCGAATGGGTTACGAGGAGGGAGACATAGTCGATCGAAACCGTCTATATTTCCAAAACCCTCTCGATGATTTGGAATCATTCTTATGGGTTGGGGTTTGGGCCTGTTTTTTCAACAATCAGGTAGACTGCGAAAAGATAGCAGGCTCGGTAAGAATGGTGCGGGACCAATTAGGAGACAGTACAGGACGAGAGGATGCATGGGCGAGAATCAGGAGAAGAGTCTATGTTGAAAAATCTTATGAGGGTGCCCACGTCCTGGGCGAGATGGCGAGGTTCCTAATCGAACTTCGACCTAAAGTGGATGATTTATTCGCCAAATTTTACAAAATCTGTCGGGCGAAGCCAACTATCCTCCAGTTTGACCAAATGGCGTTTGAAGGAGTTCTGATTTTTATGGAGCTCTACAAAAGACATTTCTCCTCGTAGTACCTTAGCTATGACATCAATGCAGTACTTGTTCGGATTGTAATTGGGTACTAGTATACAGACGATTTTCTTTGATAAAAGTTATTTAGATGGGTTTGCGGAACTAAACCCAAATCATCCAGATTTTCCAAGTGTACCAAGTAAGTATCTTTTGCGAGGAGATCGGGAGATTCAGGAAAACGAGAAGGGCTTGACCGAGTCACGGTGGCGGCGAAAGAAAGTCTTCTAGTCGACGCGCAAAGCCGAAGTTGGTCGACGCGTCCGTTTTTTGTTGGTTGCGATTTGACTCAACAAATTCGACCATGCAAACTCATCCTGCTTCAATCCTCCTAGCAGTCTGTCGTCTGTCGCGTCCCAGGTTTTACCGATTTCGCTCACAGATCTACGAGGAGGGTCCTCGCCGCTCGTTCTTTCGGTATCGTTGCAAGAAGCTTGAAGTTCACGTCCACGTTCGAAAGCATCAAGTAATTTGTAAACTCCTGCAACCGTCCGATCACATTCCCGTCTTCGTTACACTGGTTTTATGGACAACCGTGAAGACGATGAATCCAGCTCTTTTGATGTGGACGGTGAGTTCGTATTATTCGTGCAATAAGCTCTGGACGTTCTCCGAGTCCAAGCACAACCCCAAACTCACAGATTGTCTTCCTTCAGAAGCACGGTTCACTTCTGGTCTGTACTACACGCAGCACCACGCTACATATGGCGCACTTCGCGACGAGCTGAGAGGGAGAATTGAGTTAGAGCAGACATCGGTCTGGGATCACCTGAAGCTGAACGCCATCGACGACGAACTGGTCAAAGAATGCTCGAAGCAGCTTCAGACTACTTGCAAGAGCAACATCCTCGAGCTCAAACAGGAGATCAGCTATTATCAGAAGCATGGATTGGGGAAAGTTGAGCATGAAGTAGTGATGGTTCCACCGCTCGTACGTCCTCATCCGAATCTTGTTTTCGATTTCTTATAGTAGAGTTATGATTCGATTCAGATTGCAATTTTTGACTTTATTCAGGAATTTACCTTGCCCTCACTCTCTGAAACCCACAAGACAGTCCGTCGACTCGTCCGACCTTTCAAGTCAAAAACTAACAACGAGGAAGACGCAGACTATGAAGACGACGCTAATCAATACTCGTTCGGATTTCCTAAAGTTTTTCCCACCTTCGAATTATTAAACATCGAGGACAAAGCTGCCCCAGTAAACGAACCGCGCTCGTGGAACATCAAGGACGGGTTCTGCATCGCGCGAATCAAACCTCTCTTTGGTCCTTCGACGCCAGCTAATCCCAACAGGAACAGCGAGATTCTCTTGCAAAGCGCCAACTATGTTCGGTTACATTTATCCTCGAGGCCTTTCCTTCTTTTTTCCATCGGATTGCTCATCTATGGAACACGCTTCTCCGTTTGCATATTTGATCGAGCAGGGGTTCGGATATCGCTCGAGCACGACATGTTTCTTGACACGGAAATCTTTATTCGGGTTGTCCGTAGCCTCACTTGCGTTCTTTCCGCTCAAGATATTGGCCAAGATCCCACTGTTCGCCTCGTCAAGACGCCCAGCGAGCCGGATTTCTACATCATCAAACCTATTGGTGAGGACAAACGAAGCTGGTGTACGATTGGCTCTCCGATCTGGAGTTCTCTGTCGCTCTTCGGAAGGGGGACTATCGTTTGGAAGGTCTTCGAGTACAACGAAGAAAGCAACAAGAAAGTTGGACCGACGATGATTATGAAGACGGCCTGGCGGGCAGCACAACGCGATGCGGAAGCCAGTCTTTCAAGATATGTGACCGCAATTGCGCATCAATATCCAGAAGTCTCTGTCGCCGAATTCGTGACTGGTGGTGACGTCTATATGGAAGGAGGCTCGCCACCCGATATGATTCTTGCTAATGAGACGTCGAACGACCAGGAACCAGACTCTGGCCCTTCTGTCTCAGTGATGCTTCGGGGTACCGTAATCACAGTCCCGTATCTACGGGGCGCAGAAGTCATGGAGGGTGACTCGCCAATACTGCATCGAGTTATCACAAGCACTGTCGGACGCCCGCTTTGGGAGTACAAAGATGAAATAGAACTTGCGAGAGGATTCATCGCGATCTTGAAATGTGAGCGCATGTATCCTTCTTATTTTCGAAGGCACCCATAATCTTACTACACTATTAGCACATAAGAAGCTTTGCGACCTAAACGTTCTGCACCGAGACATCAGCCCAGGGAACATTCTACTCGCGGAAAATCCGGATAATGTTCAGCCGGGCCATGAAGCCTTCCTATCAGACTTCGAGCTGGCACGCGTTGGTGACGGAGTCGTTGAAAGCGATGATGAGTGCGTAGGCCCCCAGAAGAAAAGAAGAAAAATCCAACAAACAGAGGGCACGCGTTTACAAGCTCCGATCACCGTAAGTCGACGCTAGCTTCTTTCCCTAATCTTGTACCCGGTTGACGTTCAACAGGGAACGCTTCACTTCATGGCTTTCGACCTTCTTCACGTCTTCATTACTGAAGCAAGGATGCCAGGATCGCAAATTGAAATCAAGCAGACTATACACCATGACCTCGAATCAATCGTCTTGGTCTTCGCTTACACCCAATTCAGGAAGATGATAAACATAGCGTCCGCTTCGACAAAGTATGAGACTGAGAAGAAACTAATTCAAGAAGAATTCAAGAAATCATTTGGTCTGCTCAGGGTTCGGGATATTCGAGATCAGAGGCGACTAAAGACAGCACTGGGGTGGATCCACGAGAAATCCCTTGCATCATTTAACGCAAATCATATGCACAAGAAGCTCATCGAAGTCATGGATGTCATCTTTGACTGGATGGAAGTGCTGTATTGGCAGAGGGAGGAGGAGGAGCGTAAACAGCGTGCGGCGTCGCGGAAATTTATCCAGGACCCCAGGCAACCAACACAAAAAGCTGTCGGTCCTATGGAAGTCTTGGAACTTACACACGAACTGTTGATTAACTTATTCGAGCAAGTCCTCGAAAACTAACTCTTTACCTCTGTTTACCAAGACATATGGGAAGTACGCAAGCTTTCATACGACGTGCAATAGTCGGGGTAATCGATGGGGTGCCGGTATACTTGGAAGACTTATACCCTTTCGAATCGGAAATTCGAATCCCGCAGCATAATATGGAGGTGAAGCAAACAATGATGGACGAGGAACTTGAGTACTTGATTTCTCTATCTACCTTTCACCACCCTGGCCCCCCGGACAAAAATCGTAACATTGGACTCTGAGTGAACCAAGCTGCGAAAGCTGGGCAATTTCAGCTGGAAAGAATCCTCCATGGCTTTCGCGGCCCAGATGGTGGCGGTTCAACACATTGACGCGTCGCGAACTCGTCGAGGTTGATGAACACGTTGACCTCCTACGCTGACGTTTCGCAAGCCCTCAGGACTCCGCTCCCGCATTCATATTCTATAGAGATTGATCTACAGTATTAGATGTCCCATTCTCGAAGTCGCATTGGAGAAAGACATTCGTATGTGCGATCAAGGCCATGGCCGACATACCCGAACCCTGTGTTCCTGCTCACTCCCTGCTTTATCCCTTCTACGGCGCTCACCTCTACGTATACCGTCTAGAGCTTCTGTACGAGTTTGAGAGGCGATGGAAATCGACAAAAGCTCCAGCACCAGCTGCTCCGATTGTATATCTAGTGAGTTCGAAGCCATCGTCTCGCTCGCTATCCCCTTTCCACCATGCCTTTACCCAATGACGAGCTTTTGACTGCGCCTGACAAACCCAAACATGGCAATCCTCCCCGCACAGGTGACGAAAGCGCCGTCGATGACTATGCGGCGGAGCTCGCATCAACGTTTGAGATGCTTAACGACGAGATGAAGGGGAGGATCGAGGAGAACTCGGAGTCCGTCTGGGCCCAACTCGAGATCAACGCTGTGGACGGCAAATTTGTAACAAGCTGCTGTGATGCCGTTCGAACACAGTGCGCAGAACATATATTCGGATACAATGATCTAGTGACGAGAAGAGTAGAACGTCAAACGGGTGTCTCAGAATCGAAAGCCTATCCATTCCTTGTTCGTGTCATTGTATACCTTCTGTGCCAACTAAACTCATTATATTCTATAGACCGATATATTCAATTTCATCGAAAAATTCGTCGCGCCTTCTTCTCCTTCCCATCAACCCATCCGTGAGTTTGTTCGAATCTCATTCCTTAAATACGACAATTCGACAAATTCGTGCATGGCTGGCTTCCCTGAAGTTTCTCCGGACATTTCGGTGGAGAATATCGAACATGGATTGGGCGCCAAAGGAAAGTCAAATATTTGGAAAACCACGGACGCATTCGCCGAAGTAAAGTTGGATCCAAACGATAGCCCTTCAAACCGCAGATCTAGCAAGAACAACATTCTCTCGCAGAGCGCAAACTATGCACGGCTGCATATGTCTGCGAGACCGTTCCTTCTTTTCTCTATCGGTCTACTCATCTTCGGCACCCGCTTCTGCGTTTGCATATTTGATCGAGGAGGCGTTCGGATATCACCCGAGCTCGACATGTGGGATAACTTGGATAAGTTGGTTCGCGTCATAAGAAGCTTGACCTGCGACCTCGACGCTGAACAGATTGGCCAAGATCCCACCGCCCGGCTCGTCATGGAACCCAAGGAACCGGATTTCTACGTTGTGAAGCCCATCGGCAAGGATGGTCGAAGCTGGCGTACGATTGGTTCCCCAATTTGGAGTTCACTTTCACTCTTCGGACGAGGGACGGTTGTGTGGAAGGTCGTTGAGTACAATGAGCAAAGCAAGAAGAGTGTAGGACCTACGATGATCATGAAGTCGGCGTGGCGTTCTGCACATCGCAATCCGGAGTCCAGCCTCTCCAGATATGTCACTGCCATTGCAAATCAAAATCCAGAGGTTTCTGTCGCAGAGTTTGTCACTGGCGGGGATGTCTATATGGAAGGAGGCTCACCGCCAGACATGACAGTTGACACGGATCCACCAACTGAAGAAACAAGGACTTCAAGCTCGTCAGATTCAACGACGCCTAAGAAAACATTAATCACGGTGCCGTTTCTGAGGGGTGCCGAAGTCATGACTGGGGCGTCGCCGATACTTCATCGCGTCATCACGAAAACTGTTGGGCGTCCGCTCTGGGAGTATGCAGATGAACAAGAGCTCGCGAAAGCGTTTATCGCGATCTTGCGATGTAAGTTATAGGTTTTTTTGTTCAAATTATAAATTGGCTAGAACTCCATGTCACCTCAGCGCACAAGAGGCTTTGTGAGCTCAATGTCCTGCACCGAGACATCAGTCCGGGAAATATGCTTCTCGCTGAAGATCTGGACAATGTGGACGATGGCCATGAAGCCTTCTTGTCAGACTTCGAATTGGCACGGGTTGGCGATGGAGTTGGCGTTTATGTTTATGAACGGGTGGGTTCGCAAACGAAAAGGAAGAGGGACATGACTCCTCCGGACATGAAAAAGACGAAGCTCGTTTTATCCGGAAGTGGCACAGGTCTTCAAGCACCGATCACAGTACGTCAGTTTAATGTATTCCCTCTCATAAGAATGACTGATCCTTTGACAGGGAACACTGCAGTTCATGGCCGTGGACCTCCTCAACATTATTGCTTCTCATCAAAATCAGAGGCAAAGTGCGCCCATTGTCTTCAAACAGGATGCGCATCATGACCTTGAGTCGATTGTCTTGGTTTTTGCCTACATTCTTCTCAGGAAAATGATTTTCATCTCAGCACAGAATGGCGATGAAGATGAGGCGGCCTACCTGAAGTCCGAATTTAAGAAAACTTTCGGACGGATGACAGTTAGAGAAATACGTCTGGAGAGGCGAGAGGCGACTGCGTTCGAATGGATCGAGTCCGAGACTAGACCTGAATCTGTGCAGGAATTCTTGGCGAGAAATCTTTCGGAAAAACTCATTGGAGTTTGCAGGCTCTTGTATGGAAGGATGTTTGCGCTGTACACCCAAAAGCGTTTGGAAGCCATACCTGGATTTCTTGTCGCTCGAAACCGCAAAGCAGGGGAGGAGGAGGAGTTTAGCCACGATGAACTAATAGAATATTTCAGCAGCCTTCTCCCCTAACAGTATACCAAAATCGCGCAGACATTGTTTTTCTCTTCTCAATATATGTATTTCTTCATTGCCTATCGAAAGGTCAGCGGTGGAGTTAAAACAAGTTCATGCAGAACTGACCTTTCGAGATCAAGGCCACTTCGATGGAACAGTACATATATTTTGATTCCTCGACAGTGTCTACAAAAAAGTGCACGTACATTCTGGCAAATGTAAGTTGATGCTCGCTAGTGACTTTACCACCGCTAATTTCTGAAGAGTGTGCTTGTCTGTGTGCTTGTTTCTGGTACAAACCATCCATTTACTCCCTGATCCATTCCCGACCAAGACGTAGTCACCCCCTTGGAGTTTGTGCTTCGAGTCTAATGGAATATTGATACTCTCCCTTTTACTACGGTATTGAAATGTCAACTTGTATACCCAATATTTTGGGTTCTTGTGACGTTCCAAAGGAGTTATGTGCGCCTCCAATGTTGGACCTTCATAGGTCACCATACCGTCAGGGCAAACGGACAGAGATCCGCGAAATGTTCGAAAACTCGAGTAGGCAGAGAGATCGAAAGGGTCGTCGATGGTGCTCAACTGATGCCACGACGGTCGCCAACTCGCATCTTTTTCTCCTGGGAGATGAAAATCGAAGAGCAACGTCCAAAGCAGGTAGTTTGAAAAGTGCTCGACACATTTCGCCCACGCATCTTCTGAATCCATTGCTCCATCGTATAAAGGTAGAGTGTCTTCGCAGAACATCATGGCGATACCAAAGACCTTGTCAATGGGGTTTGTCGAGCTCCTGCGTCGCATAGCAGTGACGAAAGATGTGAACAGATCCCCTGTGTCTCTCTCGTCCGCTCTTTCCTGCAAAGATCGACGGCGGCGAGACGATGCTCGAAGAGTTCATTGGTGTCGCTGGACTTTACTTTCCGTGGGTCCTGGATCCCCTCAGGAATACCACCAAAGACAGAACCTGCCTTCGCCTCCTGGAGTGTCCAGGCTCGGTTCAGCCAGTGCCGAACGTTATCCCAGCCTTTCGCTTCAAAGGCTCGTCCGAGCCCATTCATATACCAAACAACCTGCCTTGAGTAATGATCGTAGAGTATCCCTATGGTAGGAAGGTCCACTACCCATTCCTCCTTGCGCAGCTTCTCGGAAGCTATATCCGTGCTCATTTGACGGAGGCAGAGGACGTCTAGCCAGACATACTCTTCTCCCAAGTTGAGCATCTCGTTACGTACGGCTTCCAGAGACACGCCGGCAGGAAAGGGGACAGGCCAGTTGTGACCATTAACAGGAGTGTCGGCGATGACCATATCGTCTGTCCAGCTGTGAGAGATGGCACAGAACGGGTAGCGGATGGGCTTATTTGAACCGTCGCGCCGACGAGAGGAGTAATGGTAGTGATAGGGAACGACACGGTTGGCATAGAGGTCCCAGAGTCGGCGAGGTCTTATGTTCGAGGGTTCCGTAATCGCGTCACGGACAGTCGAATCGTCTATTCGAGCAACGGAGTTTTGGCGATTATTCGCTTCAAAATCTCCTTGTTCCTCTATATAGGTGACGCCGACGACCAAGTCTTCCTCAAGACGGTATGTGTGATCAGGCATTCTGGCTGGTGAGGGGTTGGCTGTTGCTCGATTAATGTCGATAGCGAGTTGATCGCGTTCCACACGCGTTATCAAGGGCCGCTCATGCGACTTATCCTGAGGAAGGCTCACGCCAGGCCAGTTCGAGCGCAGTCGAGCATAGATTGCACCGAGGTCTAAGCCGTGTCAAGACGCATACATAGTGCGAGCAAGACTCTTCACCCCAAAGAGGAAGGAGTACCATTAGCCGACGACCGTCGGTCGCCGGAGGCAATAAACGAAGCGTGGGAAAGCGCAGGTTAGCCGGCGACCAACGGTCGCCGGAAGTTGCCGAAGATTGCACAGCCACTGTCCACGGTTGATATCAAAAATTTCTTTCTCTTCTTTCCTCAGTCGTTCTACTTCCTACAGTGCGGCTGAGGTATGTTCTCATGTATTTCTATATTTACCGAGCTGTACTTATTCTATGTAGACGCTTTCTTGCGTTGCTTTTAGGTACAGTAATAATGCTCAGTCGTTCTACTTCCTACAGTGCGGCTGAGACGCTTTCTTGCGTTGCTTTTAGGTCTGAAAGGTTATGAGCCTCGTGAGCGCATAGCTGCCCTGTCGACCTTCACATTGCACGCAAGACTTGCACTGTTGGGATGTCCTCCGCGGACTCCTCCACAACGACTTCAGGTTCCGCCGCCTGTCCGGTACTTCTTGGTCAAACCAACTTCGCCATATGGAACCTTCGCATCCGGAACCTCCTGAGTCTCAAGCATGTCCTCGGAGTTGTGGATGGGTCCGACCCAAAACCCTCCGGTACGCCTCACGTCTCCCCTGTCATCTACTACTCGGAGGTCGAAACTGTCACGTCCCACACCGCATGGCTCCGGCGTGATGAAGAGGCCAAGGCCCTCATCTGTGACCGCGTCTCGGATGCCATAATGCTGCAAGTTGGTGGAATGGAATCCGCAAAGGCCGTATATGATGCTATCAATCAAATGTTCAATGCAACCAATGCTGGTACTATTGCATTCTACACATTCGTGGAACTCTTCAAGTATTCATGGGATGGCACCTCACCAATTGACGATCACATCACAAAACTTCGCTCTGCATCCAACCGTCTTGTTTCCCTGAAGAAGCCCATCGACAACGAGTACCTGGCATTCATCCTCCTACTCTCACTACCCTCGAACCAGTTCTGGGACAACTTCAAGTCTTCCATTGTCAGCTCCCAAAATTCGGACACGCCTCTCACCTTTGAAACTGTTGCTTCTCGTCTTGCCGTTCAGTGCCTGCACCTTTCCCCAGCACCCGCCAATCCTGCACCAGGAACATCTGCTTCCTCAGAGTCGGCTTTGAAAGCCAAATCTGATGGAGACAAGAAGCAGCTGTACTGCAAGAAGCATGGGAAGTGTGCGCACACAACTGAGGACTGCCGCCAGTTGAAGGATAAGAGGAAGAAGAAGAAGAAGAAGGGAAAAGGGAAAGGCAAGGAGAAGGCCAATCATGCTGATGAGGAGTCTAGCTCCAGTAGTGAAGGATCAGTAGACTCAGATGACGACTCAGCACATGTAGCTATCTCGGCTTCGCTCAAAAGACGTGTTTGCGCTTATATTGCAACTGGGCCTGCCTCCCAGAAGTCTGACGCAATCATCATTGACTCCGGCGCAACCTCTCACATGGTCCCTCACCGTGGCTGGTTCATGCCAGGAACATTCAAACCAATTGTACCTCCTCGTCGCATCCGCTTTGGGGATGACTCCTTCGTTGATGCAGTTGGAATTGGAAAGGTTGAACTTCGCGCTCGAGCCAGTGGGAGGTCGTATGATGTTGAACTAAGGGATACCTTACTCGTACCCAGTTTCTCACTATCATTGGTCTCGGTTCCAAAACTGTGCAAGGCAAAACTTTCAGCAAACTTTGCAGGCAACAGCTGTACAGTTCACACAACATCTGGCAAAATTGTCATGCAAGCATCGGCCAAGAGGGGACTCTACCAGCTTCATGCTACTCCGGCAATTCATCAGGATCAAGCCATGGCTGCAATAGATATCAATGTCCTTCACCGTCGCATGGGCCATATTGGCATCGACCGCCTTCAGCGAATGGTAACAAAGGGTCAACTCAAGGACATCGACACTGTACTTGGATCTCCTCAGCTCTGTGAGCCATGTGTTTTGGGAAAACTCAAGAAGCTTCCCTTCAAGCATGAGGAATCGCAGCGTACCACCCGTCCTCTTGAACGCGTACACTCCGATGTTGGAGGCCCAGTTGACATCAGATCTCGAGAGGGTTATTCATATTGGATTACTTTCCTTGACGAGCACACCCGCTTTGTGTGGATCCGCTTCCTGAAGAAGAAGAGTGATGCTCAAGCTGCATACAATGATTGGAAATCTGCCGTTCAAGATCACTTCAAAACTACCCTTGCAGACATTGAGTTCTCGCAGAACTTCATTTCCTTCTTTCAAACAGACAATGGCGGCGAGTACACCAGCAAAGAGTTTGAAGAGCAGCTTCGTCGAGATGGAACAATCCATGAAACCACAGCACCTGACACCCCAGAGCAGAATGGAATGGCTGAACG